>MJUU01006644.1:71576-83125 GCA_002080025.1 Modiolus philippinarum | reverse complement strand
GGCCTCTAGAGTTGTAGCAGTTGGTGAATGTGGATTAGACACAAGCGATGTCGGAAAGTACAACATTAAGAAGCAGCTTAAATACCTGGAGGAACAGTTACTTCTGGCAAAAAAGATGGGTATACCTGTAGTAATCCATTGCAGAGGAAACAACAGAACCGATGAGAAATGCCTAAATTGTCTAGCGAAAGTCTTACCATCAACATATAAAATCCACCGCCATTGTTTCAACGGAGATAAAGATAGCTACCAAAAATGGAAGTCTTCATTTCCTAACTGCAAATTTGGTATTTCACCATTTCTCATCATGGAAAACAAGTACCCCGACCTAAGATCAACAGTCAGCGAAATGGATGTGACAGATTTGATTTTAGAAACAGATGCTCCATATCTATATCCTACATCTGAGAAATTTGGATCACCTCTTCTTCTGCGGGACATCCTAACTAAGCTTTATGGTATCTGTTCATTCACGTCAGATGAAATTGCAAACATTACGACACGTTCTTGTTTGCAGCTGTACAACCTACACTGAAAAGCTGTACGGTTCGGAGATGTATATAGTTTTATTAGAAATAACAAACTTTGTACATAGAAGATGTTTTACTGTATATGACGATGACTACTTTATGTAGTGATTTTATTGTGGAAATTATTCTTTGGAAGGGGGAAAGAGTGTAATGAAAAGGCAACACAAGTTGACTGATAGAACGCACCTTGGAATTCCGGAAGTTACGTCTAGTGGGGATTTTACCAGTTTCTAGTCCAAGTGCCTACCTGTGAAGACGTCCCGTCCTTCTGAGAGGTCTACTACACAGAGAAACTCAAAGCCTGGACATTAAGCATTCAGGTAATCATCTCAAAGGGTATATTTTATTACATAACCATTCAAAGAATAATGTTTCTGACACATTTCATGCCATAAAATATCTTCAATTAAAGAAGATCGTTTAACAGTAACTTTGTATGAAATGTCAGAATTCGGATATCCACGCAATACATGCTCAGTAGTAAGTTGACAATGTAATTCCGAAGAAATTCCTGGGAAGCCTTTCCGAACCATCACTTCTACCCGGCACACATATTCTGAATGTTCTCGTTGTGTTCTTTTTTAACGTTATTAAGTTCGAGTCTATACATATCAGGTGTTTTAACGTCCCCGAACCGTCTTTTCATTGCCGAAAATAACATTGATATGTCCATTCTAGTTTCGTTTGGTAAGTAAGATATATATTCCAAGGCTTTACCGCGCATTGAAATAATACAATAGTATAACATATCCTCTGGGCTCCAGTAATAACGATTTGCTATCATCGAAAATTGCATCCAAAATGCTTCGAAAGGAAGTTCTCCATCATATTCCAATACACCAATTTCATAGGGTCAGTCCTGGAACTCGGCATCATATAGTTGTCAAAATATGGTAAAAATGTATGCGTAGATTAAAACTTTGCACAAGTACAAGGTACAACGTATTAAATAACCATTTCTTCTCCCCTCTAAAGAAAAATCGGCACTATAAACATTATTTTCTTACTTTGAAACATGGATTGTTTTTCGCTGCCACCAATTGAAGTGAACTCGATATAGGCTGAGCGGTAAAATATGCTATAAAGTTCACAACAAAGTATTTTCACGGGACTTCTGCATTTAAAATAAAACCGATTACAAAATATATAATTTACTTATCATTCTGCAGCATATAAATACAAATATAAAACATCAGTTATTAACGGCTTTGCATTTAACAGCTGGTACTTATCTCAAATAGTACGTCCTGTGTTCATGCCAAACCACCATTTACGCAACGTTCGTTATTCTCCGGCGGAAATCGACGTCACACACAAAAGTCCGGGAATCAACGTTAGTTTTTGACGCGCTGACGATCTTCAAAATCCCTGTGCACAACAGTCCCCTTCAAAGTTTTTGATTTTAATCCAAGTTGGCTGTCAGCTCGGAACATATATTAGTATAGGACACTATAGGAAATGCATTCAAGAATATTCTCTTTTGAAACTATGGTGAGGAATGATGTGGTCTCTTAAGAGCCTCTTATTTAGGTTCGCACTTGATCTAAGGTCTCGCCCAGAGAAGAGAATGTATTTAAACATATGACCATATTAAAAAGCATTCAAATGATCTCTTAAACTGCTGTAATAATAATTGGATTTTTCCATGTTAAAAGCTGTTGATCGGGAGGTTTGCCACTAAGAATGAAAATTGCCATCGTCGCAGAACATAGTTAAACCTTGAATCTTATAGGAAAATTGTGTTCATCTGTCCTGAGACCATTGATTACAGATGCAATGTAACTTTGATATATTGAAGGTCCTTTACAAAGATCGCTCATTTCATTGTCATACCAGACAAAACATGGTGGCCTGTCTTTAACATGGTTTCAGATTTTTAGACCATAGGCCTGTCTTTAACATGGTTTCAGATTTTTAGACCATGGGCCTGTCTTTAACATGGTTTCAGATTTTTCCTATGAGAAAATCATTTAACTTCGGCATCTAGCACAGAACACAGTTGTTTAACTTTGAATCCTATGGGATAAAATCATTTCCAACATCTGCACTGTAGTATTGAAACAAAATTAACTCGACTGCATTGTTGTGATATCTAGAAGGTTTTGCAAAGTTTGCACATTTCGTTCAGAACAAAAAATTTGCCACCAGCCGGGAACATAGTTTGGTATCAGACCCTATTGGAAAATTGTATTCTGAATTATTTGTTCTGAAACCACTAAAAGCAAATCCAGTCAAACTAGAGAGGAATGGTTTATGGGAGGTCCTTTATAAAATTTGCTCATCTAGTTCCAATTCCATAAAAAAGGAAAAAAAACAAAACCACTAGCGTGGAACATAGTGATATAAGTTTGGATCTATGGAAAAAGCATCATAATATCCTCTAACTATTGAAGAAAGCTAAACTACACTGGATTGCTTTACACATATTAATATTTCCAGATCCGACAAAGACCATGGCTGCCAGCACAGAAGACTGATTAACGTTGGATCTCCATCATCTGGTTACACTACTGAAGCAAAACAAACTCAATTGTATTGCTATGATGCACTGAAAGTCTTTTACTGAGACTGTTCAATTTCTTCGGGTCTGACAAAAGAAGACTCATTCCCCGTTTCCCTTGTTTTTTCTATCAGTAGCTGTAAGCCCAGAAGTTTAGTCTTAGAGTCTATAATAATATTCCAGTCTCCTTCTCTGCAACTAATGAATTAAATAATGACTTAAGCAATTTACTTGAATAAAGTATAAAAGGTCCTTAAAAATTGCTTGTTTCATTTAAAAATATATCGGGGGACAGTTTATCAATGAACTTCCTACCAACTGTAGCACATTCAACCAAACTTCATTCAAACTTCCAGAAATCACTCACTTCATCTAGGTCGGTTGAAAAACATGGCCAGTGAAGAACAAGATCCATTATTAGAACCTTTGAAAAACTCAATTTGATCTTATTATATGTTTCATAGTTTTGCCGAGAGGCATTTTTTACAGGCTGAGCCTCTAGTCTATAAAACAGAAGTCGTTTTATTATATGGTTCCGTTGTTGTCAATGGCGGCAGTGGATATTTACGGTTTTTAGTTAACAGCTTCTCGGGAGGGTTACCTAAAAAAGATATAATGTACCTTGGAAGAGGAACAAAAGAAAAAAATCGTTGTGTTGTTCTTTTTTTTTACAGATCAATGTAGGCTATAGCCATGGTTAGCTTTGCCATAACTTTGCGTCCGTCGTCCAGCGTAAACTTCATTCAAATATCTTCCCTGATTATGATACTACTGGCCCGGCACAATTGTTCTTGGGTTGACCCCTGTAAAATAACGTTTTTCAGGTCTGCATTAAATCAAAGATGACCCGCGCCAGTGTGGAACATGATTTAACATTTGGCCGCAAACGGAAAACTCATTCAGAGATGTTCTTATCTGAAACTACTCTGTCAATTTAAAGTAAAATTGGCCAATTTACTTGGCCATAGTATTAAATCTTTGAATGATCCCGGCTTGTAAGAAAAATAATGTTTTCAAGTTCAAACTGTTTCCGTGATTTAAAATCTAACGGAAACGGTTGCCAAGTGCATGATTTCAATAGCACACACCTATACCCTTTGGTTTATGTAATGGGGAATATTTCTGTGGTCCCTAGGATCGTCATATAACTTTAAACGATTAGCATGAATTCGCGATTTAATTAGTTTGCGACCGTCACATTTTTGCAGTTTATATGTATTTTCATTGGCAAGGTTTATGTAGAAAGGCCCCACCCACTTGGTGTATAGTTTTGGAGCTGACCCTTTTGGGACTTTCATGCATTTTATTAGGACTCTGTCACCAACTTTAAATTTGGGTTTCTGAGCTTTTTGATCAAACCTAGTCTTAGATTTTTTCCGACTTTTAGCTACATTGTCCTTGGCAATTTTGTCAACTACTTTTAAGTGGTCAATAAGCTCATTTATATGTTCCTGGGCAGTTTTACATATGTTTTCTTTGACTGAAACAGATATATCAAAGGGAATATTCATTTCTTTGCCAAAGACCATGTGAAAGGGAGAAAATCCAGTGGATTCTGTATTTGGGGACATTCTTAGTGCCATCATAACACTTGTTATTTCATTTCACTTTTGTTACAAATAATTCAATTGGTTCAATTACTATCAAATGGTATACTGTATTTCAACATACAGCCCAAACAATACTCTGAGCGGGCTGTATTGAGATCCGATACAGACCGCTGAGGAAATACAGCCCGGTGGTGACGTCAGCAGAACAAAAACGTATATTTAGCATAAAAATCACAATTTGTTGTTTTTTTTCAACCTGTCACCCGAGAAAGATAAGAAATATGAATTAATCTCACTTTGTTTTAAATATCAATTAGTTTCAGGAAGTCAGAAATTAGTAACCTCACATTTCATGTCTATGTTTTTCAATTTCACTTTTACTTTCATTTATAATAATTATTTTCGTAAATTGCCGACAATTAAAAAAGAGGAAAACATAGACTAAAGCGTTTGACTGGTAAATTTGTTCAATGAAATAAAAGTAATAGAAACTTGTGTAACGGGCTGCATCAGATTTACAGACTGCTTAAGGACCTTGATACGGACCTGTACCTTGTTACAGCCCTTGCCTTCGGCCCGGGCTGTAACAAGGTACAAGGTCCGTATCGCGGTCCTTATATAGGCAGTCTGTAAATCCGGATGCAGCCCTCTACACAAATTACTATTACATAAGTATAAGGTCTGGCCAATGCATTTGATTTTTGTCACAATATGTGCGGAGTGTCTGGGCAATTGTACTATTCGTGCGTTCACAGCTAGTGTTCGATTCAGGATCATAACTTGAAGTTGTTCTGCGAGAAATATGAAATAATTCTGATAGAGCTTGTATTAGTTTTGAACAAAAGTTTTGACCTCTGTCAGATACTAAAACTTTTGGGCTTCCTAAACGTGTGAAGACTTCTTTATACAAAATATGCGCAATTTCAGTTGCTTGTTTTGTTTTCAATGGGAAGCATCGGCTTCACACCAACTTGAGAAACTATCGTCGACAAGAAGAACATGCTGATAACCCAATTTTGTTTGTGGAAAACCTGACAGAATATCCATGTGCCAACGTTCAAAGGTATTCGCAATGGGAAGTGGGATTAGAGGTGCCGGGTGCATATTTCTTGGCTTTTTGGCAAGCATCACATGATATAACATATAGTCATTTAGTGTCAACATAAAGTTTTAAACCAGACCACCAAAGGATAAACAACTAAATACCGAAGTTGCTGTAAATATATTTTAGTTTCTGCAGATGCCATTTCGACAATTTGTGTCTCTTCGGTGCAGATAAACTGAGGATAAAAAACAGCCAATATGGGGGTGGGGGCAAGAACCTTTTCTGTTCACGTGTTTTGGGCAGTTTCAGTTGGTTGATAAATGTTGATTGCGCATGCGCGCCGACGGACGTATCCTTTTTGTGTCTTAGTATATTTAGATCAAAATTCGTTTACTTTCGACTATTTCTGTCCTGAAATTAGGTAAGGTGTTCTACACTCTGATCACAACACCAGCCCAAGCTACAGTTTACCATCAGCAAGCCACAGAACATCGACATTCATCTAAAACTTTGCCAATCTCCAATGTAAACAAACCAAAATGGCGGCAATTTCAACTTAGGCCTTGTACCCTTACACCACTGTATTATACCAACAAGACCTCAGTGTTAGCGCCACTTCCTTAGCCATACAGAGACCAATCACCGATCTGGGTATAGGCGACGTATCTCGCCAACCAGTGACCAACTGTAGATCTGGGTATAGGCGATGTATTTCGCCAACCAGAAGAAACCTACCGCTGGAATCATGGCAACACTGAGAATCGTCATCTTTTTGATTGTACTAATATGTAGAATAACCAGAGGCCCCATAGATCCAGCTCATCACAACATCTCTCACACCAACAGTGTCATCACCAATAGCCTTGACCAACACCACATAGCTCATAGCGTCATCCTTGTCAGCATACGTTCTCAACTGACAGAATTGGTTAAAAACTACAAACCACCATGCCGAAGCACCATATTGTACCTATCTATCCTATTGATTATTGTGCCAAGTGATGTCAATCTCAACCCTGGTCCAATAAGCCAAAACGATGAAGCTACCATCTACCCTTGTGGCACCTGTGATAAACCAGTGACATGGGAAGAGCGAGGAATTGTCTGTGACACATGTAACCAATGGTACCATGTTAGCTGCCAGTCTATGCAGACTAAATCATACCTAGAACACGTCAACGACTCTGCCATTGCTTGGGACTGCATTATGTGCAGCTGTACGAACTACTCTACCTTCTGTTTTTCAATGGTTTTCAGCACATCCAACCATTTTAGTATCCTGGCTGATACTTCTATAACCAGCACTACTGAAAACACTACTGAAAACATGAAGCCACTGCAAACATCAACTCCAGCGAAGATAAGGAGGAACCAATACAAAAAAGATGGAAAAACAAAGAGCATCAACAGCTTAAGAATCCTGAATGTCAACTTTCAGTCGGCAAAAAATAAACAGGCAGAAATCAACAACTTACTTGACAGTACAAAACCTGACATCATCTTTGGGACAGAAACCTGGCTTGATTCCAGTGTAAAAGACGTACAAATATTTCCAGACGGCTATAACATCTATCGAACAGACCGTAAAATCAATGGAGGAGGTGTACTCATCGCAGTTAAAGACAGCTTAATTACAGCTGCTGCCCCAGAACTTCATACAGACTGTGAAATAGTTTGGTGTAAACTAGAGATAGTGGGCCACAAGACACTGTACCTATCAGCCTTTTATAACCCCAAAACATCAAATGATAAGGGATATGAAGAATATGGGAAGAGTATGGAAAGAGCCTGCAAAATCAACAATGCTTTCATCATATCAGCAGGAGACTTCAACCTGCCTGGATGGGATTGGACAAATAACACCATTAAGACCAACACCCAACATCTAGGGAACCACGACAAGTTTGGCAACATCCTAGACGACAATGGTCTCCAACAACTTGTAAAAACACCAACCAGAGGCGCAAACATACTGGACCTGATCATTACCAACTACCCGACAAGCTTCAACAGAATTGAAACACTTCCAGGGCTTTCAGACCACGACATCGTCTTTGCTGAAATTAATATCCAGCCAAAGAAAGCCCCCAAAAGCCTAGAAATATCACCTTATACAGAAAGGCCAACTGGGACAACATACAGGAGGACCTAAAGGAGCTACTTAAAAAATGTGAAGAAACTCAACGAGGAAAATTTATCTGTAAACACCATGTGGAATAAGTTCCAAGCTGATCTTGAACTGAGCATCAAGAAAAAAGATGGCTTTCCTTGGATCACCAGAGATATTAAGAGGCTCATCAAGAAGAGAGATAGGTGGTATAAGAGACAAAAGAAATCGAACAACAACTCCGATAGACGTAAATTCAAAGAATTGAAGCGAAAACCCAACATGAGCTACGGAAAGCATACTGGAAATACATTGATGGCATCATCTCTCCAAGTGAAAACAACACCAACGAACCATCCAATTGTATGAAAAGATTTTGGACAAAATCAGATGGAAATAGCATACCACCTCTCAAGGCCGATGGACTCCTGCATGCTGACTCCACAGACAAAGCGAATATATTCAACGCCCAGTTTCAGCAAGCCTTCTCACAAAAATCAGAGATCAGTAGAGATGAATTCAAAAATCAGTGCAAAATGCAGGGGCAATACAAGGACATTGACAATATCAACATCATTGAAAATGGTATTCTAAAGCTTCTACAAAGTCTCAACCCAAACAATTAAGGCTGCAGGACCAGATAACATCTCGCCTCGAGTGCTTAAACATCTTGCACATGATATTTCACCAATACTTACCATCATATTTAGAATATCATATGCAACAGGCGAAGTTCCAGACATATGGAAAACAGCAAACGTATGCCCGGTCTACAAAAAGGGAAAGAAGTCTGACCCTATTAACTATAGACCAATTTCTCTAACATGCATATCCTGCAAGCTCCTGGAACACATTGTTACCAGCCACATCATGAAGCATGCCTGCGGACAGAACATCATATACCCGCTCCAATATGGTTTCCGAAAAGGCCTGTCTTGTGAAACACAACTTATAGAATTTGTTGATGATATAACAAAGATCCTAGTTGAAGGAAAACAAATTGACTGTCTCATAATGGATTTTTTCCAAAGCATTCGACAAAGTCAGCCACAGCCTTCTCCTCCACAAACTCAACCACTACGGGATCACTGGCAAAACAAATGCATGGATTAGAAGCTTCCTCACGAACAGAAGCCAGTCAGTAGATGTGGAAGAAGAAACCTCATCAGACATCCCAGTAGAGTCCGGAGTTCCCGAAGGATCAGTACTCGGCCCAAGTCTTTTCTTATTTTACATCAACGACATGCCTACTAGAATTAAAGGAACAGTACGTCTATTTGCCGACGATACCATCGTTTACCTCACTGTAGCCAATAATGCAGACGCTTCAAACCTCCAACAAGATCTGGACAACCTTGCTGAATGGGAAACAAAGTAGCTGATGAAATTCCATCCGCAGAAATGCAACATTTTAATTATATCCAAGAATAGAAGAAGCATCCAACGTGACTACACACTTCACGGACATATCCACGGTCTCATCAGCGAAGTACCTTGGCGTGACAATTACTTCAGATCTAAAGTGGGGTGAACATATCGGCAATATATGTACAAAGGCCAACAGAACCATCGGATTCCTGAAGAGAAACATCAACATCGGAAATAAGAGCATCAAGGAAAAGGCATATATGTCACTTGTCAGACCGACACTCGAGTATGCCTCTACTGTCTGGGATCCCTACCAACAAAACGATATCCACAGACTAGAGATGGATCAAAGAAGAGTGGCAAGATACGTGACAAACAGATATCACAACACATCATCTGTCAGTGTTATGTTAAATGATTTAGAATGGCCAACATTGGAAGAACGTAGGACAACAAGCAGACTGGCAATGCTGTACAAAATCAATAACAGCAAAGTTGATATTGATGCAACTGATAAACTATTACCAATGTTAAGACCATCACGAACCAACAACAAGATGGCAATGCAAATACCATCATGCAGAACAGTTGCCAGAAAGGAGTCATTCTACCCAAGGACGATCAGAGAGTGGAACATCTTGCCAGATTGTGCTGTGTCTGCCGAGAACCTTGAATCTTTCAAGACTCTCCTCAGACACAGTGTGTAGATGGTAAATCAGCCATGGAAACGGGGCTCTGTATGGATCTTGTTTTGACTGGGTTGTGAACTAAATTGTGGGGGTAGGGACCAGATGGAGCCGCGTTCCCGTTGCTGATGTGTCTTTTTATCCGCGCACTTGTAAATAATTTGCACCTATCGGTCTCGCGGCGGCGCAATCAACTGAAGTGATAGAATAGTCAATCTGATGACTGTGATCACGAGTCGGTAGAAGAAGTATGTTTTTGTTGAAATTAATCAGTTGTTAGCTGTTTTATCTTTCATCATTTAGTGTTTTCCTGTTCTGTTAAATTTTTACTTTTTGTTAAAGGAAATGAAAAGCACTGTTTGCTGTTAATGAGGAGGGGAAAAGACCTTTTTATGTTTATGTGTTTTTGGCATTTTCAGGGCTCTCAAGGAGGGTTGAGATTTGTCCCGCAGGACATTGTTTTCTTAAGCCGTAATTGTTAAGAGGGCCGGAATCAATTTTGAACATTTTGAAATTAAATAATTACGTAACAACCCCAGAATTCTTGCCTTTCCTATATCCCTGGATCTAATTTAGATATTAGTCATAGATTATCAGTGTTAAGTAAAGTGTCATGTTTTATTTGTTTGGAACAAAATTACGAACATATGTTAAGGACACGGCGTAATATATCATATCATTCTTCAAAAGTTTGATTGATCAAGTCAGAAGTAGCAGTGGCGGATCCAGACTTTCTGCAAAGGGAGGGGGCCAATATTGTCTTCAAAAGGGGGGGGGGCGGAACCCAATTTTTTGAAAAACCCTTAGGAATTCTAAGTATTTTCCTACCTAAGGGGGACCCGGGCCAACGCCCCCACCCCATCCGCCATCGAGTAGATTCAGAGGGCAATATATTAAACTCTGGTTTTCCATACAATTCAAAGCTAAACTACTTTCCACAGTGTTTGCCATCTTTGTTAATTGATCAGAAAGAAATACGCAATTTTATAAAGAACCCCCTTCACACTATTTCAGTACAGTTCATTTGATTTAACAGTTTTATAGGAGATGCTTTTCAAACGGGGTCACTTGCTGAACCATGGTCTGTTTTGGTGGCTATGTTTGTTGTCATATTAGAAGAAAACGAGCAATCTTGATGATAGACCTCCCATACTTTTCTTTCTTGTATAGGTTTGATTCAATTTGTAAAATGTTTGATTTGCTTCCGTACTTCGTGATGATCAAAATGTAAAACGTTGTAACTGAGCAGGCAGCCATGTATTTATCCGATCAGAATGAAATTAGCATTTTTTTACATACACTATTCCCGTAAAATTTGGTAAAGGCCTTTGTGGCCCACTAATTTTCTCATTTTGAAAATTTGTCAAAACTTTAGTGTCTGATATTTTTCATATAGTAGAGTGGTTGCATTTAACAGATTTGTGTTTATGTTGCAAAAATTACTACAGGGATCCTAGAAATAATGCCAAGAAATTAGCTCAAAAAGCCAAAATTTTCAAAATTGTAGATTTTATACCCCCGCTCCGAAGAAGGGGGGTATACTGTTTTACCTCTGTCCGTCCGTCTGTCATTCCGTCCATCCGTCCGTCCGTCACACATACTTTCGTCGCATTTTTCTCAGCAACTACACATGAGAGCCACTAGATATTTGGTATGGTCTGGGACTAATATAATTTAGTCCCAGGTATGGTGCATCAATATGGGGTTTTATACTGCGCCTCCCCTTTTCGGCCACATTGAATCACCACTTCCTGTTTACCAAC
>MJUU01006644.1:46500-70305 GCA_002080025.1 Modiolus philippinarum | reverse complement strand
AATGGATTTGAACGAAACTTGGCATGAATGATGCTTATGAGGTGCTGACGAAGTGTTGTTACTTTAGTGCCGATCCATCATCCAACATGGCCGCCAGCGGGGATCTTAATTTTAACATTGGAACCTATGGGAAAATGCATACAAAGAACTTTTACTTTAGAACCACTGAATGGATTTGAACCAAACATGGCATGAATGATGTTTATGAGGTGCTGACCAAGTGTTATTACTTTGGTGACAATCTGTCATCTTACATGACGGACAGCATTGGACCCTATAGGAAATGCACACAAAGATCTTCTAGAGAACTGCTAAATGGGCTTAAATCAAACAAGACATGAATGATGTCTGTCAGGTGCTGACCAAGTGTCACCAGCTGTGAACTTAAGTTAACAATAGATCTTCTTCTAGAGAACTGCGTAATCCAAACTTTGCTTATGAGAAGCTGACCAAGTGTTGTTACTTCAGTTCTGATCCATCATCCAACATGGCTGCCAGCAATGGGGAAATGCATACAAAGATATCATGGAAAACCATTGAATGGATTCAATTTAAACATTGCATAAATGAAACTTGTGAGATTTTGATTTGACCAAGCTTGTTACTTTGGTGCTGATCTGTCTTTCGACATGGCCACCAGTAGCAAAACATAGTTAAACATTGGACCCAGTGGGAAATGCATAAAAAGATCTTTTCCTCTGAGACTGCTTGAACAATTTCAGTAGAATTTTGATATGATAGTCCTTATGTGACCCTCTTCAGGGTATTATGTTAAATAGCTGCCAGCAGGGAACGTAGATTAACTTAGTCCCTTAAGTTTGGAAACTGCATTCAAAAATCTTCTCTGAAACTGCTTGAACAATTTTAATTAAATTTTATAAAAAGTTTCTGATTCTTATGTACATACACCACCAAAGATGGACCATCAATTTGGAGTTATAGTGCTGCAGGTCCCAGGTGAGCGATACAGGCTCTTAAGAGCCTCTTGTTTACTTTCATTTTCAAAATTTTGACTTTTGTTGCATTTTTCTCATCAACTACACATGGCAGCCACTTCATATTTGTTATAGTGCATCAGTATGGGGCCCTATACTTCGCCTCCCCTTTTCGGCAATATTGAATCACCACTTTCTGTTTACCGACTTTGTGCCTTGAAGCTGTCATTTTCCAAATTGTGACTTTTTCGTTGCATTTTTCTCAGCAACTATGCACATGACAGCTACTTGATATTTGGCATGGAGCTTATGTTTAATGTTCTATACTGCATCTCCCTTTTTCAGCCATATTGCTATTCTACTTTCTTTTTACCCACTTCATGATTTTTTTACTTTCACTTTCCATGATGGACTTTTTGTCACTTTTCTTGGCAACTACACATCCCAGCCTTTTGATATTTCACATTCAGCTTCAGTATTGTAGTTTATTGCATCTCCCCTTCTTGGTGATAACGCAGGGCTACTTCCTGTTTACCGACGTTGTGTGTTTTTTACCCAAATTTTCAAAATGTGACTTTTTTGTCATACTTTTCTCAGCAACCACATATCACAGCCTTTTGATATTTAGCATGGAGCTTCCGCATGGGGTACTATACTGCATCTCTCCTTTTCACGCATATTGAAATACTACTTTACTGACTAACTGCATTTCTATCTTTATGTCCTGCACCCTTCTCACATTATTTGCATCTTATTTTTCTCTGCAACTGTGTAAATGCTTGTATTGTATCCACACACACTTATAATTTGCACTTACCATATAGATTCAAGGTTCAATGAGCGGGGGTATTACTGGCTGCCGTTCGGCGACAGCTCTTGTTCGTCAAGGATTTCTCAGCTTGTGTATGTAGTAATGATATGATATTTGGTCTGAAGCTTTGGTATGATGAGTTGTACCGTGTCTATCCTTTTCAAGTCTCTGACTCATCTACTTCCTGTTTGCCGATAACTTTGATTTTTTCTATTGCAGCCATATATTGAAATTTTTCGTCAAGGATTTCTCTGGATTTCTCAGCTTGTGTATGTAGTAATAAGCAATGAGCAATTAGACGCCATTCGGCGACAGCTCTTGTTTTGTCATTTTTTGATTGAAACGGAAGTGGCCAACCACGTGTACACTCATAATATTTACATATAATTTGTAGTTTACTATTCTACACAATATATATGAAGCTCATCAGTGTACAAAAGGTTGGACAATGTTAAATATGCCAAAAATGCCTCCAAAATCTAGCTTTTCAGCCTTTTTCAGTGATTTTCCCAATTTATGCTATGTTTGGTTGGCTTATTTGACCAAATCTGTTGATTTTCCACCCAAAAACAAACTGAATCCATTAAAGCAGACACTATAGAGTTCAAAAACCACTACAGATCTTTCTTTAGCTTTTTGTCAAATTTTGGGCAAAAGGGAGCCTTACCAAACCTTCTCCTTTGGTCCAACAGTTTCAGAAGAGATAACTGAAGGCTCAGAGACTAAGACTGTTATGCTGATCTGACAAATTGCTTAATAGCAGATGATGAAAATTGTGTTTTTCCTGGTAGACGTCAATGCTAAACTATGTCCCTCACTCACTGCCAAGTTTTTAATCAGATCCAAATAGAAAGAATGATCATTGTAAAAGACCTTTTATAAAACATTACTGTAAAGTTAAGTTGAATTTGCTTCAGGGTTTCAGAGGAGATGATTAAAATATGATTTTCCAATAGGTTCAATGTTGAACTATGTGACATGCTGGTCGCTATGTTTTTTGTTGAATCAGAACCACACAAACAGGACCTTTCCTTCATCATTCCAGAACAGTTTAGTTAAATTTGCTTCTAACTCTTCAGAACAGGTGATGAAAATGATGAAAATGATGTTTTACCCATAGGGTGAATGGTGAAGCTATGTTCAGTGCTGCCTACCAAGGTTTTATTGGAAGAACCTTTCATAAAACATTCCTATAAAGTTTGGTGGAATTTAGTTCAAGATGATCAAAATATGATTTTTCCAAAGGGCAAATGTTAAATTATGTACAGTGCTTGCCACCATATTTTTTATTAGATCAGAACAAAATGAGCAATCTTTGTAAAGGACCTTTCATATATCATTCATGTAAAGTTTGATTAATTTGTTTCATGGTTTCAGAGGTGATGATGAAAACATCAAAGGCCAATGGGCCCATAGGCAGACAGACTATGGACAGACAGATGGATGGATGACAGACCTCAAGTGATGAAGTAGCTCACACTGACTCCTTGAGTCAGGTGAGCTAAAAATGTAACGGACAGACAATGTATGCAAAGTCATTGCCTGGTGAGCCTAAAATTTGAGGAAGTATAGCTCACACTGACTCTTTGGGTCAGGTGAGCTAAAAATGTAATGGACAGACATTACATTGCCATTGCCTAAAATTTGAGGAAATTAGTAAGAGATGTTGGTCCATTATAAATCTGAAATGGTAAGCTCTATGTGCAAAATGAGTAGATTTAAAATTAAAAGAGTCAGTCGAGAGGAAGCTAATAAAACATCTACAATAATTTAATTTATCCTGAAACAAATTCTCCATACCTTCATGATACATTCATTGCTGAAATTATGCAAAAATAAACTTTTCTTGAAATAACTTCAATAGTTGTAAGAATTATGGATTAGCAAAAATGTCCTTTGAGTATTCCCCACGAAAAAAACCTACTAACAAGATGTGTTTTGTGAAACACTTATGCCCCCAAGTAGAAGTTAAGAAGAAAAAGTAAGAACATTGAGCAATTATTAATGTGCTTCTGACAAATTCATATGTAGTTATTAATTCTGATATCAAATGAAAAGTTAAGTCACAACAAATCATGACTAATTAGATACAAACACAGAAGTCACCCAAAAGACCCCATTCAATCATTATCCAAACAGTATTAAGAAAACAATTTCACCCCCTATTTTGATACATTTATAATTAACTCATTGTGTCTATCAGTGTTTTCAGTACTCTGATAATTTCATTGCATCAGGATTATTTTCATATATTGTATCCATACTGTCTCTCCAAAAAGTGGAGGAATATATAGAGGATATGGATTACATCAGAAAAGTAATAAATATTTTTAGTAACATCTCTTATCACTGATATATATTCATATACATTAATACCTATGAAAAAGAAATAGAGAAATAATATGAAATAGAGCAAACATAAGTTTGGGCAACACCTCCGAAATACAAAACACAGTCTCTTACTATTCAAAGGATATACAAAATGTTTATGTTTTGAATGAAGAAAATATGCCGAATAATTTAAAATATCTTTTTACAATACAAATTCTATTGACATCAAGAAACATTTTCTCATATATGAGTTTAATGTCTCCATATTCTATATATAAAATAAAAACAATACAATTTTATTTTTCTTGTGAAATTTTACTGGATAGTCACATATCAAGGTCAAGGTCAAAAGGTCAAATATTCTAGTACTAACTTAAAAGTCTTCCCAAAAAGAATACACATGCAAAATATGAAAGTTCTTTCACTTACCATTCAAAAGATATACCCAATATTAAAGTTTACTATTTAAAAAAAAAGTCCATCACATGCCAAGGTCAAGGTCACAAGGTCCAAAATTTTGGTATCGCTTGAAAGGTCTTGTCACAAGGAATGCACATGCAAAATTTGAAAGCCCTATCACTTACAATTCAAAATATATATCCAATTTTGTAGACAGGCAGACAAAAAGACAAACAGACAGACCAAAAACTATATGCCCAATGAATCTTCAATTCAGGGGGACATAAAAAAAAATATAAAAATAAACAAATATTTAAAATTCATTATACGTTTATTCACTGTATTTTAAAAATACATAATTACATGGTAAGAAAACAATGAAAGGCAACAGCAGTTATACAATTACAACAAGTAGTATACAAATTTCTTCCCAGTCTTTTGTTTGTTGATTTGTTTACAGAATTAGTTTGGTTTGGTATAAAATAAAATCTATCTGCTAATTAAGGTAGATAGACACTGTTGCACTGCGCAATGCAATCGTGCATTACAAAATAAAGAGCCGGATACGGGGTAGGTTTGATTTTAGTGCCGGAACAGCAATATGACGGCTTTTCCTTTGAGACGTCATAATTGAATGACAAATTTGAAACGTAACATTTCTTTTAGTTTGCCGCGAATTAACTCCCTTTTCCTGTAAATAACGTTTAATCCGGAAACTTTGCAAAATATCTCCGTTAAAAGCATGGTGACATATATGTTTTATTATTGTAACCAATAAATTACATCATAAACTATCTGTTCACAAAAATAGATCAAATTCTAATGGATAAAAAGTTCATTTCTATTAAGTTAAAAATTGCATTTCCATATTTTCCGTGTGCATTCTATATGAAGTATGGTGAAAAATGGCAAAAAATGAGCAAACTTTGATCTCATTTCTAGAAAAAGCAAGCATGGTGACCCATACTTTTTATTTCGGCTGTGTAGAATTGGTTTATCAATTGTGCCAACTTACAACAAAATCTCATGGATATGAATATTACTGTCTATCTACCTTAAGTATAGTGGTATACTAATTTGTTTACAGAATCAGTTTTGTTTTGGTATATAATAAAATCTATCTGTTAATTAAGTATAGTGGTATACTAATTTGCTATCAGTTTAAAGTTTGGAATTGTTTTTCTCAACAAGGAAGAAATGAAAGGAAATTCAATAAAACAGAATAAAACATACAGATGTTGTTTAAACAGATATACTAGATAGTTTGCATTGTTCATTGACACTAGAAACAGGAGTCCCAAAGATACTAGCATAAAAACAGAAACCAACTGTAGCACTAATTAATTTAATCATCGACCTCTAACTACATGTATTAGTCAACAAATGTTCTTTTATTTACAGAAAAGGCTACTAACTAAATTTCTTTGGAAAATTGATGCTATTAACCAATTGTCACAAAAATTATAAAATAGCTGTAATAATTACAATAACATAACAGTAACATAAATATTTGTTGTGGAAAGCAACCAAGAAGGAGCATGTAATATTGCATGAAATTTCAAATACTGTCAACATGGGAATTTTAGCATTGAGGAATAAAGCACTGAAAATAAACTTGCTGCGAATAAGTAGTTCAATCAAAAAGTGCAATTTCAAGACTGTGCAAAATGATACTCATTCAAACAACCGCGGAAAAAAAGATGGCACTAAAATTTCCCGGTTTACAGTATTGCTTTAAATTGCATGAAACAAATAATTTATTTTGTATGTATTCAATAAAAGGTTACCACATGATTATTGGGAGGAAGTTATCATTTGTAGAACAAAAATATCAAATTCTACTCTGAATAATATTCCCTGATACAATAATCCTTGTATTGTCTGTGCTGATTAGGTATCTAGAAGTTTTAAAATTGAACGAGACTCGACAAATAAGACTTGTCTCAATGGTTCAAACTCAACAGGATCACTTTATACATAGACTGGCTGAAATTTGTATCAAGAAACACACACATATACATGAAACTCAGATATAAATAAAATAACACACATGTATATATAGATGCTTTAAATAATTCTCAAAAAAAATATCACACGGCTAAGAACCTGACAATGAATAAATATTGGATCTATGGCTTGCAATGAATCATAATAATGTATAACAAATACTGGTTAGGATGGTTGTGTTTGTATACCTTTACTGGTACAATATATTTCAATTAAGGACAAAAATGTAACATTTATGGGCAAGATATTAATCACATGATTTCAATGTATATAATTTCAATTACAGATGTTCAATGTACAATACATATATATTTGCAAAATGTTAGAAACAAGAAAAAATGTTAGTTGAAAGTATTAAATTTTAATCAAATATGTTTCAATTATTTAATGTTATCTGTAAAACAGGCCCTTAACTTTAAATTGCTGTCTTTATTTAAACAATTTCCAATAAATAAAATCTATCTTAATAGTTATATTCTAATGTATGTGGTAGTTCAAAATACAAACCCTTTCCAAAAACCGAAAAACAAGACTCTCTTTTTAATAATTTCTGTTAAGAAAGCTTGCTACATTTTTTTTCACTTATACAAGTAACATCGAATCCATTTGTGACCTTTCACTTCATTTAGTATCAAGAATTGGCAAAAACTATAATGGCCATTTTTATAAAACAGTTATAACAGGAAAATATTATTTTGAAACTTGAATCCCGAAATAAGGCAGGTCATCTATTTCATTTATGACATCTATCTATGTTTCAGTGGACACTGCCACTCTCAAACAAAAAGTTTAACATGTGTTTAATATGAAATAAAAAATAAAAGTTGAAGCAAATGACCAAACAGCATCTGTTAAGCACCAAAGAATTATTTAATGGTGGAACAAGTATATTTCTGCTTCACCTGCCTATCAAGCTTCAAATACTAGCTTAAGGAAGAAAGTGAAGGTAAAGTTAAAAGCCATGATATACAATAAAGCCACAATTCAAAGTATTACATTTTTTTGTATTCAGTGATTTCAATGTATCCACAAACAGAAGGTTAAAACAAATTCAACATTTTATGAAAAAGATGATCATACTTAGCAAACACACAGAAAACAACATTTACAAATATTTTGATATTATGATGACTAGAATATGTTAAAATGCTGCACAATTGTCTGTGATACAATGTCATACAATGGGCCTGGGGTCCTGGTTTTAATAGTACAGCTAGAGAGACAAAGGCAGTACATGTACTGTGTTTACATTGGACTATAATGTATCTTTTTGTAAATATTGATGGATTGGCTTGGGTTTAGTGCCAGGCATATTTGACTATAATGTATCTTTTTGTAAATATTGATGGATTGGCTTGGGTTTAGTGCCAGGAATATTTGACTATAATGTATCTTTTTGTAAATATTGATGGATTGGCTTGGGTTTAGTGCCAAGAATATTTGACTATAATGTATCTTTTTGTAAATATTGATGGATTGGCTTGGGTTTAGTGCCAGGAATATTTGACTATAATGTATCTTTTTGTAAATATTGATGGATTGGCTTGGGTTCAGTGCCAGGAACATTTGACTATAATGTATCTTTTTGTAAATATTGATGGATTGGCTTAGGTTTAGTGCCAGGAATATTTCAGTTATGTTACGGCAAAGTTCAATATGGGAATCTGAAGACTATGAACAAATACATGTAACTGACAAACTGAAATAACATATAATTGGTTCCTTTCAATAGGTTTCTGAAATTGCAAAACCATATTTTTACATCTATAAAAGATTGTTTTTACAAAAAAAAATATTGTAAAAGTGATTAAATAAGTTTGTTGATCAAATAAACAATACTAATAAGGTCATCATGCAAAATATATTACTTAATGATTAAATTTACATTTCTTTTAATCTTGTGCCACTTTCAAAGACAAATTTATACATATCTTATTTTTGGGCTGATCTTTGAAGCTCTTGTTCAAAATTATGAGGGGCTTGGTATTATATCGAGGATGAAGATCAAATATTTCTAGAGGGGTAAATCTGGGAGTTTTGCAGTAGTATAAAATAATATATGATCCATGCAAACCTCCCAGGCAAACCTACAAATGAATACATTTTGGTTTCAAATAGTATTGTATTTTTAGGTTTTTTTCTTCTCTTTGAATTTCTGTCTTCTGTTTATTGCTTGAAAGTTGTCTGTTGTTTGATTTACCTATTAAAAGCTCCCTCTCCTTTTTCTGGGCAAAAATACTAATTTTTATATTGGTTAACTTGAACTCAAATTACAGTTTATTTGTCATGTTATACAATTTCATTGAAAAATCATTTACTCTATAGATTTTGTGAGTTGTGTCAATTTTATAATAATTTTAATAAATAATGATTATGTCAGCCACACCCTTTTCAGAATAATGCAAAGACCCATGACATTCATTAGACATAATGCAGTAATTATGTTGAAGTGAACTGAAAGCAAACTAAGACCAGGATCCCAGGCTAAACATATAATCAGAATATACAGGAAACTAGATCCCTGCATATAAACAAGACAGAATAAATTAAAGCTAAAATATCAACAATGTATAAGTTTATACATTGGCAGTAAAGTACAGAATGGCTACTCAGTCTATCTACAACAAAGGCCACGTCAAATTAATTTTGTGTTCCCTACCATCACTACGGGGTAATTTCTCTTATCTATCTTATGGATTTTCATTGCTCTAAATCTTAAAAAAAAATTTATCTAAAATCGTTTTATAAAATATCAATATGAAGAGAATAATAGTTTTGATGAGAATGAAGAACTACATTTTAATTGGCCGGATAACTACCACTATATTTGCAAAAGACGATTTATTTGGGGTATTTTTAAAAAAATTATTTAAATGTAACAAGAGGCAAATCCTTGCAATGATCT
Organism: Modiolus philippinarum; assembly: GCA_002080025.1. NCBI lineage: Eukaryota > Metazoa > Mollusca > Bivalvia > Mytilida > Modiolidae > Modiolus > Modiolus philippinarum. The sequence continues at coordinate 60,917 of MJUU01006644.1, read as the reverse complement.
GAAAGTGACACATTTACGTTTACAGAATAACATGGTACCATCAGTAAAATTTATATACATAGATATTATCCTTCAACAGGTAAAATTTAAAGAATTTAAAGCTTACAGTCTGGCAAGGCAGTAATATCTAGCACTAAGTCATAATAAAAATTACAATATTATTACAAAGCAATAATTGTCCAAATGTAAAATATCATACATGTAGTTATATTTGTGTATATATAAACTCCTTATATAAATGTCTAATTTCCTTCATGAGTTAAGTACAAAATGTATAAATAAAACTGTATAATGCAACTCTCGATATATAAAAGCTTAGCCAGGCAGAAGATTCTCTAATGATTTTTTTAGAGTATTTCACTGCTTCATTGCTGGAATGAAAATTATAATAAAATAAAAGGAAATGTGTCCATGGGACACGGATGCCCTCGCCATACAGATATTGGCAAACAGGAAGTAGATGAGTGACAGACCTGAAAAGGGGAGACAAGGTACAACTCATCATACCAAAGCTCCATACCAAATATCTAATCATTCCTGCATACACAAGCTGAGAAATCCTTGACGAAAAATTTCAATATATGGCTATAATGGGAAAAAATCAAAGTTGTCGTCAACCAGGAAGTAGATGAGTTACAGACTTTAAAAGGGGAGACACCGTACAACTCATCATACAAAAGCTTCAGACCAAATATCAAATCATTACTGCATATACACAAGCTGAGAAATCCTTGACGAAAAATTTCAAAATATGGCTATAATGGGAAAAAAATCAAAGTTGTCCTCAAACAGGAAGTAGATGAGTTACGGACTTGGAAAGGGGAGACACGGCACAACTCATCATACTAATGCTTCAGTCCCAATATCAAATCATTACTGCATACACAAGCTGAGAAATCCTTGACGAAAAATTTCAATATATGGCTATAATTGGAAAAATTCAAAGTTGTCGTCAAACAGGAAGTAGATGAGTTACGGACTTGGAAAGGGGAGACACGGCACAACTCATTATACTAATGCTTCAGTCCAAATATCAAATCATTACTGCATACACAAGCTGAGAAATCCTTGACGAAAATTTTCGGACGTACGTACGGACGGACGTACAGACGTACAGACAAGGGTAAAACTTAATGCCCCCGTCTCCTAACGGCGGGGGCATAAAAAATTTTGTGCAAGACACTAATAATTTATAGAAGTAAAATATAATATATCTAGTATATACCATAAAATCTCAAGAACAGTTAGATTGGAAGAAATTTCTATTCAGTAATAATATAAGCAGTCACTCAGTGGTTACTAAAGACTAGAAATCTTTTGCCTGGCCTTTTCAAAATTAATTATACTGTAAATACAATCATATGAGGTGTGAGTGAAATTCTGTGTAAAATTTTGTATTTATACAGTCATTCATATTGATTCATTATTTTGTACAATTATTTTTATTTATATCATTGTTGATATTTTTCCTGTAAAAATGCCTTTAGCTTCTATAAAGAAAGCTTGAAAACATGCAAATAATAATAATAAACATATCAAATTCTATGGTATACCATGGTATTTGTTTTCAACAGTCATATGTAGAAAAGCCTGGCAAAAAGGGGAAGGTAGTATGATTATCTCCCTTGAGTAATCAAATGAAGAGTTAATCACCACCCCTTTCTAATTATCAAAGTACAACAAATTGAATGTACCCACCTAGAGTTATTTTTTTACAATTTACTTATACATAATATTCCTATTAAGACAAATATATACTATAAATTCAGAAATATTTTCTGATCAAATCATGAGTCCAAGTAGATACAATATTTCCTAATGATCATGTCATATCACAAAACAGTTGATACTAGAAAAACTGTGAGCAAAGCTCACTAATAAACACCCCCACAACCCCATTTGATTCCAGAAATTATAAAATCAATCAAATCAAATTCTGAAATAGTAGGTACATATCTACATTATGTCATGAACACTGTGCTAAAGGTTCATCAAAATCTATTCAGTGGTTCAGGAGGAGTAGCGGATAAGAGATGGGTACCCCCTTGTAATGCAATGGCTTAGTCCATGTTTTGCTATGGGAAACTCCAAAAATCAATTAAATCAAATTCTGAAATAGGAGGTGCACATCTACATTACGTCATAAACACTGTAAAAGTTTCATGAAAAATCTGTTCACTGGTTCAGGAGGAGTAGCGGATAAGAGATGGGTACCCCCTTGTAATGTAATGGCTAAGTCCATGTTTTGCTATGGGAAACCCCAAAAATCAATCAAATCAAATTTTGAAATAGGAGGTGCACATCTACATTATGTCATAAAGACTGTTTTAAAGTTTCATCAAAATCTATTCAGTGGTTCAGGAGGAGTAGCGGATAAGAGATGGGTACCCTCAGGTGTAACTGACGGACGGAAAGACGGACAGACGGAAGGACGGACGGACGGAAGGACAACCAAATCACCATATACCCCCCACTTTTCAAGTGGGGGGTATAACAAATAAACTTTTTTCTGTTTTCAGAATGAAGTGAGGCCAGGAAATTAATTTGTGTCCATATTTTTGATTCCTTAAGTTTTATCTTTGGTATTAGGGCAAAATATTTCGCTCTTGATTTTCTTTTACATGAAAGTCTACCAAAATGTAAACAGAATGTCCAGATGATAAAGTGGACTAAAAGTCATATAAAGACTTTGCTTGCCATTTTGAACCTGAAATGTCTCACAAACAAAGGCCTAAACCTATTGATCCTTGCCATGTTTGGGCCTTTATATCAGATATATTGCAGTTGAATACCTCCTATAGCTCACAGTACCCATGAGACACAATTTTTTGTACTTTAATAATAAAATCAGACATCATTTCAAATACAATTACAAATTGTCAGTTCTAACTGCCTTACACATTACACAGTCAGTTGGAAATTTGAAGGTGCAATTTTGCACTCTTTAGGGTGAGTCGAATAGATTTTAAGGAAAACTAAATGCAACATTTAATCCCTAAATGTCTCCATCAGTTTAACGTCAAAATATGATGTCATATTCATCTTGGAGAGAAAGTATCAGTCCTTCAGGCATATATGTGTCATCCAGTTTTGGTTTTGATGTGAAAAATCATGCAAAAATAACAATTATGGCAGCCAAGTCTAACATTACCCTACACCTAGAACAGATTTATGACTAGATATATGCATCCAAAGTTAATAGCAATGACACACAAGGTGCAACATCCTCAGAAAATGTATGATCAGACTTCATTGGATATTTTCAGCAGAAAAAACAGTCATGAAAGCACAAAAAAGGCCTTTTACTGTAGCTAACAACATTTGGACTCATCCTAACCAAAACAACTCCTCAACCCATGCACATCACCCAAAATATTCCTCTATATAGTAAGCAGCATTTTTAGCACCTGTTGCTACATTTGGACATAATTTGCAAAATTTTCAAACAAATTATTTTTCCTCCAATAATTTAGCATGGCAAGTTACATTTTTTGCCTATATGAAATCTCTCATTATTTACAGTAACAATTCTAAATCATAGATTTTCATTTTTTCACCTTTCTACGTCCTTAAACTAGAATTCTGATAGGATACATTTTTTGGAAATGAGCAGAATATTTCTGAACCTACAGTATAATTTTGTATCTGAGAAAACACTTAGTTTGAGCAAACTACTTCTGCCAGTCTACAATAAATAAGTTTATTTTTTATCTACATATTAAAGTATGTACTTTAAACTAAAAACTATTAGTATAAAATATAACACAATATACAGTATCAGTAACAAATTATCAACAAAATAAAAAAATAGGGAAGGATCTATCATAGATGTTAGGAATGTTTACAGATAACAAATAAAGACTAGTAAGTATTATAGTGTGGTTTTGTCCGAAAAATGTACAGTAGTCCCCTTATCTGCACACAACTAATAAACTTATAATGGAGGTGGTTTTTCCTGAGGGATGATAGTTCAACTTGCATCTCTATCAATAAAATCAATATAAATATTGAATACAGGCTATTTTGTTTTAATACTGATTTTATCACGGCCAGTATCAATAAACCGGGTGTGGGGAGCTTGATGCCTTACTGTGTGATAAAGTCTATATCAAAACCAAAATGCCCAAATTTTTTTTATCGGTAATTAAAAAAAAATGATATATAAAACTCTATAAAGAAGTTGAAATTTCTGTTTTATTGTTTATTGCAATAATAATGCATTTGAATTAAATAGAGAATGTCACATTAACAAGCTATATTTATAAAGCAACATGTTAAACATCCAATTTCTCTTAACAATGATTGTAGTTTTGTTTTATAAAATATTATTTACACTTATTGTTTTGCTTTCTATCTGGTGAATAATAATAATAACTTCAAAGCCCATTGAAAAGGACAAACTATTAAAATTGCTGTAAACTTAAGTTTTGCATGACACCATTCTTATAATTAAAGTCCCATTTTTTTAATAACAAATTTACTGACTGTATAAAGCCAGATATAAAACAAATAACAACAAGAGCTGTCGCCGAATAGCAGCCAAATATACCCCCCGCTGATAATGGTAAATGCAAATTTAAGTTGGTGTGGACACAATACTGGTGTGGACACAGTAGAAGTGTGGACACAATACAAGTATGGACACAATGATATAATCTTCAAGAAAGAGCTTTTCACAAGGGTTCCAATGTAATACTCTTGTCAAAATCAGACAAATATAAAAGGATTAGAATGAAAAAAAGTGTGTCTCTCCAACAGTTTGATTTCACAATATCTACACTTCTAAATTATTTCTTTGAAAAAAAAAGATCATTGCAGATGGAATCAACAAAAGTCAAAGTATCTCCCCTTCCTGGTTTCGTACAATGATTACATTCCTTCATGCATGTCTTCATATAGTGTCCTTCCTTTGGCTAAATTTTCATCAAAATCCTTCAAGTGGTTTAAGAGGAGTTGCGGTTATGTGGTTTATACCAATACATAGGGAATAAACGAAAAGTCAAAGTCTTATTATCTCTCTTTCCTTGTTTCCGACAATAATTATATTCCTTCATGCACATCTCCATACAGTGTCCTTCCTTTGTGTTAAAGTTCATCAAAATCCTTCCAGTGGTTTAAGAGGAGTTGTGTTTACAAGGTATCCCATACATAGGGAATCAATGAAAAGTTAGTCAAATTATCTCCCCTTCCTGGTTTCCGACAATAATCATATTCCTTCATGCACATCTCCATATAGTGCTTTTTCTTTGTGTAAAGTTTCATCAATATCCTTCAAGTGGTTCAAGAGGAGTTGCGCTTACGAGGTAACCCATACATAGGGAATCAACAAAAAGTCAAAGTCGAATTATCTCCCCTTCCTGGTTTTCGACAATAATTATATTCCTTCATGCACATCTCCATATAGTGTCCTTCCTTTGTGTAAAGTTTCATAAAAATCCTTCAAGCGGTTTAAGAGATGTTGCGCTTATGAGAAGTGTGGACAGACAGACAGACGGACAGACAGACAGACAGACAGGGTGATTCCTATATACCCCCCCAAACATTGTTTGCGGGGGGTATAATAAGGACCTAGAAGGAAAGCCAAAATAAACCTTCACTATGCTCTGCAGATGGATTCATCTTAACGCTACAAATTCCTAAATCTTGGATATTGTTATTATTTTTCTAACATTTTTAGCCATTTTTTTACAATATTTTATGAAAGGATATGGAGTAAATGAACATGAGACCATATCCCACATGTCAACTCCAACTGCAAAATAATTCATTTGTGTTAAATTTCATTTACATGATTGTTTCAATGGTTAATTGGAGAATCTTTATTTGTCCTATAAAACATTTAGTTGTCCAATAGAAAATACTCAGTGTGTTTATGCGTATAAAATTTTGAGGGCAAAAAGTACTTAAGTAAGACTTGTATGGTAAACAAATTTGTCCTCTCTTTTTGCACACTCCAAAATCAATTACAGTCAAACTAGACAACTCAAACACTCATGGCACTGATGAAAACAGTTCTGGCTAGCAGATTGTTCGAGCTATTGAGGTTAAACTGTATTTAAATCAGAACAAAAGGACCAGAAAAAGGGTTTGAGACATCCATGGTGTTTGAGTTATTGCAGTTCAAGCCATCCAACTGAACATGTATTCCCCAAATCTAGTAATAATGCCATAAACATTACAAAGAGCAACAATACAGCAAATATTAATGCAAACATTTCATAAAGTGACGCAGCAACAAACTTAGCTTTGATCATACACTTCAGCAAAGAATCATAAATTAATGCTAACATAATATAATTACCTGATAAAATATTTCTGGGACTGTTTAATAATTGATTTAATTCTATTTAACTTTGTTTTTATTGTATACCTAAAAAATCTTAAATAAGATTAAAAATTCTTTAAGTTTTCCTCACACATCATTTGTATCTTGTTCCTTTCTAATGTACTTCATTACAAATTCAGAATCTTTGTAATCATGTTTGTATCTGATTATAAAACTATAAGAAATGAAATTACAGAATGGGAAACATCGATGGATTATCTCCCTGTAACAAGTTAGTTATATATAGTCTAAGGGGAGATTATTTAATTAGTATATCAATGGAACTTTTTGATATTGAAATTATTTTCCCTTGGAGCATATATATATCTAACCTTGGTACAGGTAAATAATCAACCAATGATTCTCAAAAAAAAAAAAGCTCAACATTCAATAGAACCTTACACTTTGTCCATCATTAAACATTAGAGAGGAACTTAAATTAGAATGAAATACAAGATATTATTTCCCAAACATGCATGGTAAAATGTACCAGGGGCAATCTATCCTCGTATCTCAAAGATTAGTCAAAATCAAAATTTAAATATAACAAAAAAATTTAAATAATAGTAGACATACTCATGTAAACCACGATTTGTTCCCAATTTTTATTGCACAAGATCTTATTGGCCAGGATTATACACAGGCCATATAAATCTTACTTAGTCACACATACATTTAGAAATACTAGTAGATAAAAATCCAACAAAGATTAAACAAGGCAAATCTAGAATAAAGAGGGGGGGGGTAGAAATTCATAAGAAGTATAAAATTCTGTTTATTTGATAAAAGTACCTCTCTGTGTTCATGGTGTTTCAATCTTCAATAAAAAAAATCTTACTTGGATAATCTGAATAACTTGAAGGATAAATAATATAATTTGTAGTAACTTCTATTTATATTAGAACTTGTCATATATTCATATGAGCAATAATCAGAGCTCCAGGTAAGCTCTTGCACTGAACCTTTTGAAGGAAGATCTCTGATGAAATGGTCAACATAATCTAAAATAACATCTAGACTACAATAAGGATCCCTTTCTCAAAGGCAGAAGACTAAACAGAGCAATGGAAGAGTTTCTGCATGACAAACATCTTCACTGAAGCTAAAAATAGCAAATCTTTGTACACACAGTCCAATCCTGTCAGTAACGATATAAACATGGCACCAGAAGTTTTCTCCCTTGTCTTTGTGACCAATGACTATCACATTCACACTTTAATGTTTATGTTTTATATTAATGACATCACAAAATAGAACAAGGTCGTTTCCGATGTTTACTACTACCACTTTTGTTTCGTGAATTTTCTTCTGGTCTCTCTTCAGCTTGAAATTTTCTGAAAAATAAAAGTTAATTTTAAAGTATTGTACAACATAAATAATATCATACCTTTATAAAAATAAAATAGAAATAATTGTAATGACTGAAATTGTAGAAGTGTGTTTTTCTTAAACACCACATTGCTAATCATAGCCATAGATCATATGTTTTAAGGATGAAGGGAAACCTGACCCAATATAAAGTTAGGAATACAATTCTTAATCCTAAAAATTGTCAAATTTTGCATTCATGGTCTTGATATTTGGCTGTCATTTTGAAAGTGACAAATTTTTGTTGGCCTAACATTCTTTTTGCCAATATTCTTTTGTATTCGGGCAGTGGCAAATTACTGCAAATATTTGCCTCATGAAATGAAAAAAACTCGTTCAAATTACCAATAAATAAAATGAAATACAATAGTATCAATAAATATTTTTCCTTTGCCTCAACACTGAATATACAAGTACATAGATATCACACCAAGAAAGAATTCTGACTTACATCATTTTGACTTTTCCAAGAAAAAACCTGCCATAATCAATAAACATTTATCTTACCTTATAATTTTTACTAAATCATAAAATGATTGGTCAACATTAAGTCTCATTTTAGCACTAGCTTCTATATATTCTATTCTTAATTGTCGTGAAAGTTCCAGACCTTCATCCTTTGTTACCTGTAGCAAAAATATATGCACATTTTATACTCTCACATCACCAAACAAACGTATACAAACATGAAACATACTATTGCTGATACAAACATACACATAAAGCATATATGTGATGTATCTTAATAAAGAGGTCTTGAAATATACTAAATTAAGCAAAGTTTATGCCAAGGCCATTGTCGTAATATATTTGTAATTTGTTAATGTGCCCAACCATATACGTATGGTCCGGACCATATGTGTATCTTTCAAAATATGTATACTGTCGGACCGTAAACATATGGTCAGATTGTACGCGTACATTCAGGGTAACATAATGCAAATGTTAATGATATAATTTATTATCTAATTGCACAAAAGCAGAGAATAAGCAAATCCTGTTAAAGTGTATATATGTTTTATATGTGATTTCAGCTCACTCTGAACTTTTTTCCCTCTGTTAATACCTTGTTTAGTTGTAAACTTGTGAAAATGTATTGGGAAGACAAATTTAATTCATATCTGGATCATTTACTGAATACAGAGCCACACGTGCAGAACTTATGCTTTTGACAATTTTTAAAAATTCTAAACCACATTTTAGTTAAAAATACCAGACAAACAGCCAAGTACAGACGTACCTCTGCCATTTTACTCATGGAAATATGTAGAGTTGATGCTAAATACGAGGGAATATAATAACTAGAGGCTCCCAGGAGCCTGTATCACTCACCTGGCTTTCAGTTGCCACAATCAAGCTAACATTGTAAGTTATACAGGTGAACTTAAGTATCTCAAACTTTGGTGCAAATGGCGGTCAACAACAATTTTTAAAACCATATTTTAAAGTTACCACATCAATATTTATTTGGATACCAAATTTCATTGAAATTGGACAATGTTGAATTTTCCCGCCTTTTTTGGCAGCCATTTTAAAATGGTTGTCAGCGAACAATTTTTAACATCAGTTTTGAATTCACAACATCAATATCTATTTGGAAACCAAATTTCATTGAAATCTGCCAATGCTGAATTTTCCCTCCTTTTTTGGCTGCCATTAGAAAATGGCAGTCAACAAACAATTTTCATCACTGGTTTTGAAGTAGTGACACCAATATCCACTTGGAAACCAAATTTCATTGAAATCGGAAAATGTTGAATATTCCAGCCTTTTTTGGCGGCCATTTTAAAATGGCAGTCAACGAACAATTTTTAATATTGGTTTGAATTTGTGACATCAATACCTATTTAGAAACAAAACTCCATTGAAATTGGACAATGTTGAATTTTCCCGCCTTTTTTTGTCGGCCATTTTGAAAATGGTGGTCAACAAACAATTTTCAGCGTCAGTTTTGAAGTCGCAACATCAATATCCACTTGGAAACGAAATTTTATTGAAATCGGACAATGTTGAATATTCCCGCCTTTTTTTGGCGGCCATTTTGAAAATGGCGGTCAATTAACAATTTTATACACCTGTTTTGAAGTCGCCACAGCATGGCAAACATTTTAATATCAAGTTACACTTAACCTTCATCTTCTCTTGTTATTGGATTTTCTAAAAAAATTCAGGATGGGTAGATATGCTAAATTTACCTTTTGCAATTTACACTTGACCTCTATTTGTTACACTTTTTGAAATAAAAATTGAAATATATCAAAATTTAGAAAATTTTATGGAAAAAGGGCAATAACTCCAACATGAGTTTTTGGATTTCTTTAAAATTGCAGGGCTGGTAGATTTTGACATGCTGATTATTTTCACTCCCAATCAGATTTTTGATATCTGTAACGGTTTTGGAATTATTTGCAAAACTAGAGGCTCTCAAGAGCCTGTAGCTCACCTGGTTCAAAGCAAGCATAGACAATAACCTCAATGATAAAAGGTTTCATTTCTAGTGTGATTATAAACCTAGATTTAATATGGCCCACTGTGTCAGAGGAGATGATGTTTGAATGTGTTTTCCTATAGGGTCCAATGTTAAACTAAGTTCCCTACTGTCAGCAATCTTGGATCTGATGGGGACTTGCCGGACACATTTTTCAAAGGGGACCAACTAAGGAGAGTTGTGACCAAGTATGGTTCCAATTGGCCAAGTAGTCTCAGGGGAGAAGATCTTTGAATGCGTATTCCCATAGGGTCCAATGTTAAACTAAGTTCCCCACTGGCGGCCATCTTGGATGAGGTCAACAACTTCTACAATGAAGATAAAATGTAGTCCTTGACATACTATGCATTGCTGCTTTAAATCTTAACCTCTATCTCAATTCTGTATTGAAATACAAGGCAAAATGTATAAAGTTACAAAAAATTTGACCAATAAAGGGCAATAAATCCTCTACGCATTCAGATTTTCTTCAAAATTTCTGGGTGGGTAGTTCTTGATATGCTGAACATTTTTGCAATTTAAAGTTGACCTCTATCTGTTATAGTTATAAGATAAAAAAAAATAAAAAATATCAAAATTTTGAAAATTTCGTGGAAAAAGGGCAGTAACTCTAAGACAGGTTTTCGGATTTTCTTCAAAATTGCAGGGCAGGTAGATCTCGTCATGCTGATCACTTTTACCCACAAAAGATATCTGATATCTGTAATGGTTTTTGAGTTATTTGCCAAAAACAGCAAATTACCCCTATGTGCTTTTTTTTAGTAGCGGCAGCCATGCTGTTTGGTTCTTGGACTAATCGAACACAATTTTGAATCTACATACCCTGGTTATGATTCAGACCAAGTTTGGTTAAATTTGGTTCAGCGGTTTCAGAGGAGAAGATTTTTGAAAAAGTTTACCACGGACGGATGACAGACTAACGCCAAGTGATCATGGCAATAGCTCACATGGCCTTTCAGGCCAGGTGAGCTATAAATGCAATTTACCCTTTTGTTCTATTTTTGGTAACAGCAGCCATGTTGCTTGGTTTTCGGACTAATCGAACACAATTTTGAAACTGTTTACCCTGGTGATGATTCAGGTCAAGTTTGGTAACAATTTGCCCAGTGGTTTAACAGGAGAAGATTGTTTAAATTGATGACAAAAAGTATCAAATTCTTAAAGGACAAGGGACGATAAGACCAATTTTTAGCCCTAAAATAGTCGATTTTTTAAATGAATGCTTTCACATTTTATAATTCTACAAAAATACTAAACAACATTTGCCCTTCACACAGAAAAACTTATCTTGTCAAATCTAAATATGATGACGTCACAATCGGCATGTGAATTTACCATTAGATAGAATATCGGCTCAATTTCGTCAAAATTCGCATGAAAAATCAAAAAGTTTAGTATCCCTGCATAGAAGAACCAACTTAAAATTTTATCTGCCAATGGATATGTAATCAACAGATTTGTGGTATAAATATTTTGTTGGTTCTCGACTGCGGGGATACTTTCCGGGACTAAAAACGTCCAAACAGAAAGTAGGATTAAACTTGAAAAACAGACATTATTCAAGGAAATGTGATTCTAAAGTTCATTTGTAAAAAAATTTCGTATTGTTCACGCATCAATCTCTGTCTAAATGTGGTAATTAATCCTATTTAATACGGATTTAGCGTATCGAACATGAAGAGAATTAGACGAGCGAGATCTCGACTCAAGTTAACTTACAGACTTACAGTGCCGATTGTCGGGCATAAGGGGATATTATTCAACAAGTATTTTTTATTGATAATTGATCGACAGTTGAAGGGCTGTTTCTTCAAAGATCGATTGAAATGACACTTCTATTTTACACCACTGTTTGCTTTTCATTCATCAGTCAAACAGGCAACACTGTTTGTTTACAAGGTTGCCAGGTGTTTCTACGAGGTTTGCGTTTTTTGACAGCATAAAATAAATCTGACAGATCCGAACCTGTCAATGAGAATGGTGTCTTTATAAAAGTGTTTATAATTAAACTTTTTCAGTGTCTTTTGCCAAACAAAATTGTAAAAGCAAGTTTTCATATTTTGTTTCACATTTTCAAAATAAGTAGACCACATTTTGTATCACACATGTATTATGTTTTAGGTAAATATTCTTCTTAAAATTGCAGGTATCTTCTGCATTTTTTATTCCAGTGAAATTGATATAGAACTACATCTGATATTTTTTTCTTTTCGAGCGGATTCAAAGTTGATGCAACAAATCTGTCTCTAATCCATCACATGCAACAGAGCAAAGCGTAGTAAGCAATACAGGGGAATGATCAGTGTACTTTCACTCTCTTTAGATATTTTTTTCATAACTTTATGAATTGGAGGAGGACTAAATATTTTAAAAGAATCCTATTTAAAAGTAGGTTTTTTATATGCTTTATATTCAGCGACTGCTGTGTCACGTCAGACATCCTTTCCTGTTTCACGTACATTCATATTACAATACACCATTGCAATTTCTTCTATAACCTGGAATCGAGATCGGAAAAAAGAAGGGAAACGGGGAATGTGTCAAAGAGACAACGACCCAAAGGGGAGTAAGAACAACTCAAAGCCACCATAAGATCTTCAATGAACGGTGAGGAAACCCCACACCCAACAGCAGTTCAGAGTTGGCCCCTATATAAAGAGTTCAGCGAAATAAACATCATCCTAGACTCCCATAGACATAAAGTGAACTAACTAGAAAACAGACAAGACACACAAAGGCGTAATAAATTTCCTGACTTAGGACAGGCGCAAACCTGCTCCGGCGGGGTTAAACTAGTTTTATTGGGCCCAAACCTTCCCACTATAGCCAATGTGATAAATCAAAAAACAATCGTAACAACAGTAAAATTCAGTTGGCAACAGGACTGAGTCAATTGTGAAAAATGAAACTGAAAGAACTAAATATATGGACATAAACATGAAATCACAAGAGACTACTAGCAGTCAACTTACATGCCAGCTCCAGACCCATTACCAACTGACAAATTAAGTTATATACCATCAGTATACAGCTTCCACCAAGATCCCTTCCTGTAAGGAGTTTAGCATAATGATTTCATGTATATACTGGAATACATAACCCGTGTCCATGCAATACTGATTTTAGAAATTTAGAATGTGTTTAGTTAAAATGCAAAGACCCTATAAAAAAATCAATGTTAATACCAAAGAAGGCCATGCGTAATGACTTGACGACAATACCGTAATTATAACCCTTATGAATTAGACGATTTAAAGGTTTTATAAGTTTGTTAGGCGAGTTTTAAGTATTTTTTTTTACTCTTATGTAAAACATTATCTTAAAATAAGGGATGTGAAATGCCAGCCTTGATTAGTTGTTTACAGGTTGCATTGTACTTATGAACTAAGTCTTTATATCGATGATAAAATTTAGTAAAAGTTTTTTTTAAAACTAGTTTATGATACAAACCAAGTTAAATTGTTTACCTCGTGAATATTCATTGAATTTGAAATTGATAAGTAAACAAGGGAATTAATTAATTAATTTTTTTTTTTTTTAATTTATATTTTTTATTTTATTTTATTTTTATTTTGTTTTCAAACATTGCTGAACTCAGAAAACTGCTTGTACGCATTTCACCATGATCAACCTTTATTTCTGAATTACTAAAGCAACGTAACGTATGCTGGCCGAAATAATGGCATATATTTTGAACACATTTTACAGCATTCTCACGAGTTGCACAAAATAGCAATGTGTTATATTGTCTTGCCCTGGTGTTTGTGGTCATATATATTTTAATAATGCAGACTGAGTGCAGTTATTTTGACCTTCAATAAAAAGCCGTACAAATATTGTACGCCTCTAGAATTAAGGCTTTATCATACTAAGTTTTGAAATAATAGACAATTCATTCTGCATTTTGGATAAGGAATTTGTACCAGAAACATCTTTCCAAATGAAATCAAATCTAATAAAGGGCTACGCCGAGCGCAGCATGTCGAATACTGAAATTTGAACATGAGTGCAATTCAAATAAATGAAGACACAGTAAAGAGCTTGATACAGTAATTAAATGGACACAATAAAGAGCTTGAATCAGTTGCAATTTTGGCCCCTTTGACCCCTTGTAGCTCGAAAACGGTAAGAGCAACGCAAAATCCGCTGCCATACTGCTGAAAGCTTACATCAAGAGGAATCCAAAGAAGAAACATCCTATTGAAATCCGATGAAAAATAAAGATTTCACATATTT
>MJUU01006644.1:31944-45705 GCA_002080025.1 Modiolus philippinarum | reverse complement strand
ACCTCAAAAATTTTTTTGCGGTCATATAAAAATTGATATTATTCAATTCAAAGGTACCACTGAATTGAAAAGCCTTTTTGTTGGTTTTTAACGTAACGTATTTGCCTCTCGTACAATTTCTTCTAGCTATAAGTACAGAGATAACTTATGTTTCGTGGAAGGACACAAAAACAGGCAATATATTAATTGGGAATCAAGAACAACTAAACATTATGGAAAAAACTAGTGTATTATACCTCACGTAAAACTAAACTGGGTACTTAATGAGCAGCACAAAAGATATAACTACCATGCACCTATCATCGGTAAATTGAAGTAAATCCGACAACCACAGTAATTTGTACATACATGGTTTGTATTGCAAATGCGTTTTTAGTCATTTTGGTATTGATTGGATCGGTACCAATATCAGTATGAGGTTGATTCGCAAAGTCCAGTAAATCGGTTCATATGTAACTGAATATCTGCGGAATTAATAAATTTTATGTGTTTAATTATTATTGATACACTCGTATATGTTTGTTAAGCATGGAATTCCATACTCTACTATTATTTGCGGAGTATGATGAAACATCCTATGATGGTAACTTGTCCTTTAATACCAAGCTATTAAACATTTGTTGATTAATTAGCATTTTACCATGTTCATGCTGGCAATACTTAAAAGCTATGTACTTTTCAGAAAATAAATTAACAGTAACTTCGGTATTTTGTTATTTATTACCACTTGGCCGATGTCTCTGCTGGTGGCCTGTTAGTCCCCCTGGGTATTCACCAAACCAGTAGTTAGTACTTTGGTGCTGACCCGAAAACCAACTTAATTGAAATTTGCAATATCTAAATTTTACAAAATAAATTTTTCTGTTTAAAACTAAGGAGTATCTCATTCATGCATAGTTATGTCCTTAGCTGACCATTGGCTTTTTAATGAAGATCCTTTTGGTTATTTGTTCTCTATCAGCTTTTACACGTTTTTCGGTTAATGGACTTCCAAATTTTTTGGTTTGATCTGTACTGATGAGACATAGGTTGTCGAAATTTGCATATGCACAAAATAAATTAACAGGAACTTCGGTATTTTGTTATTTACATAATAAACCAAAAGGCTTTCCATTAGCAGTATCGCTCATCCGGACCATGGCTGATAAAACTCTAAATTAAAGGATCTCATGTTAACAGATATCTATGTTTAGAAATCCAGTGTAAACTAGGTCTCTTCAGGCGGCCATCTTGGATGGGGCGCTGTCCTATTTGGCACCTTTTGCAGATGACTTTAAGGAATAATGTGTTTATGTTTACTTTATATTGAGCTATAAGTTCAGAGGAAACGATGTCTGGATGGATTTCCCATAGGGTCGAATGTTTAAAAATGTTTCCTGCTGATGGCCATCTTCAAGATTTGGTGCAGACCATTGTGACCAATTTGGTTCTTATTTTCATAGTGATTTAACAACAGACTTTTAAATTAAAAGCTTACAACTAATGGACATCATTGCTACAAATCCAATATAAACAGATTTAAGGAGATTTTTTTATATTAATTTTTACTAAAATGCAACATGTATTATCTACAAGTAATGCGCTCTTCAGTGAATAATACTTTCTTGCTCAAATTATAACCAAATTACCATCGTTGCTATGCAGATTGTCTAACATAACGACTATTTTGAATTGGTAAGTCAGATATCAATTTACTCCTTCATACTTATGCTCTAATATGTAGTATGTACAGTTTGTTTACATTTTCTTTACAATGACAATTTTATTCAAAAATTGTGAAAAATCATGGATTTACTGTTACTAAGCAACAAAGCTTATAACAGCCAATTATTTAAAATTGGAATTATTATTAATTATGGAATTTTTTGTTTTTTTGAAAACTAGTACCACTTTTTTAAAAAAATCAAAAAATTTCTTTTAATACGTATTTTTACATAAATTTCAATATGAAATCCTGTGCGGCGCACAGAATTTTCCAATAACTTGTGCACAGTATTGAATTAGACAGTACATTTCAGGTAAAGATTGAAAAAGTCTGTGCACGGCACAGGATTTTATACTGAAATTTATATAAACATACATATTAAAAGAAATTTTTTGATTTTTCAAAATGTTGTACTAGTTTTCAAAAAATCAAAAAATTCCATAATCAATAATAATTCCAATTCTAAATAATAGTCTTTTTTATATGCATATTGTTGCTAGGGCGAATTTTTTTAACAGATTTAAGTACAATATATCTACCTTTCCATGTCTATACAATATGCCGTGGATACACTTTCTAACTCTTAAATGGTTTTTATATTCATCTAATGGTGAAAAAGTTCGTTTTTTTTTCTGTTTCTAAGCAACGTAGCTCATATATGGACTGTTACTAAGCATTTATTTTAATAATTTTTGGTAGGATATTTACTTAGAACCTTTTATGTGTTATTTTCATACCACTTTTATTTATTTTGCACATCCTTGTGATTGGTGTTCATGCACCATATATGATATTTACTGTAATTTTGAATGGTTGCTAGACAACCAAGGACTTGAGTTAACAGCAAAATCTGTCTGTTTTGAAAGTTTCGATATGAAGGCTACCCATACAAGAGATATTTAGTAATTTGAAGATGGGACCAAAAAAGGGCCTTAACACACCTACTCCTTTGATCAATAAAGGGCAATAACTCATATATGGGTAGTCAGATTTTCATCATTTCAAGATGGGTAGATCTTGATATGCTGAACATTTTTGCGATTTAAAGTTGACCTCTATCTTTTATAATGTTTGTGATAAAAAATAAAGAATGTCAAAATTAAAAATTTATGGAAAAAGGGCAATAACTCCTAAACTGGTTGTGCAATTTTCTTCAAAATTGCAGGGCAGATAGATCTTGTCAAGCTGATCATTTTTATCCCATCAGATTTTTGATGTCTGTAATGATTTTTGAGTTATTTACCAAAAACAGCAATTTACCCCTATGTGCTACTTTTAGTCACAATTTTGAAACTAGATACCCTGGTGATGATTCAGGCCAAGTTTGGTTAAAATTGGCCCAGCAGTTTCAGAGGAGAAGATTTTTGAAAAAGTCTATGACGAACGGACGGATGGATGGACAATGGACGCTGATGGTCGCCAAGTGATGTTGCCTTTTAGATGAGCTAAAAATGCATCAAAATCAAATGTAGAAATTGTTAAAAGGGGCAGTTTTCTCCTTCTAGCAAACGATACAAATATAGGGGAATATGTGAAAAAAAACCTGTCGAGGTAAAAATTAAATGGTTTCAGGTCATCCATAATGTCAGAATGTGCAAGGAGGTTAATACTGGAGTTTGGAACTTTCCCTAATTAATTTCACAGTATTTTTTATATCCTGATAACCGATTTTCATTATTTTCTTATTGAACATTTGTGAAATATATTTTGCTAAAATGTATTCAAAATTAAAGGAATTTCTTGAGATACCCATATAGTCAGCATACCTTACATGTACGGTCAGACCATATGAGTATACACAAATGATCCGGACCTTACACGTACGGTCAAAATATGGGTATGGTCAAGAAGATAAATATACATCTTGGTACTCAATACTTTCTCCAATGGAGACACAAAAATCTAGTAGTGCAACATTTTATTTTTCTTTCATTTAAAATCAACCAAAAATATTTCTTAACCAAATAAATAATACCTCTGACTAGACTTATGGCTGCAAATGTCTATATCGATAAACTTACAATTCTTTGGTGTTCTAAATCTGCTTTGTTTGCTACTAATATCATTGGAAATTCTTCTCGATCCTTCACTCGCAATATCTGTTTGTGAAATTTATAGATTTCATTAAAACTGCAAAAGAAAAACAAACATGAAATCATAGAATTTGTTTTCCTCCTAGCTAAGACCTAGTGCCTTTATAAGAGTTCGAAAAATTCTGAATGGTGCAGATACCATCACAGATAATAAAATTATGGTATAATTATAGATTTGATTAGAATACAGCAAAGTGCCAATTATCTTCAAATCAACCATAAAAAAATTACATACTAGCTGTTTTCGGTATTTTGTTTTTATCATAGCTTATTTCATTAAATCCACAACTGAATTTAAATGATTTTGTGTTTGTTTCCCATAATTTTGAATTTAATAAGGTGATGGCAATAAATCACTTTGAATTATTCAAACATTATTGTTATCTCATGATCTACATAATAGATTTAATAAAAAAAAAATAGTAATGATGGATTACATGATACTCCGCCAAGTTTCACAAAATTTCTCAGTAAAAAGGGGCATAACTCCAGGACAATGTGTACCAATGAACCCAATATTATACTTGGCCTGTGTTTTGTGGTAAACAATTTACATACCAAGTTTGAAGACATTATGTTATTTCATTCACAATTTATGAGTACGAAACCCTAAATTTTGCAAAATTTCAAAGTTTCAAGGGACACAACTCCGGAACCCGTTGGACCTCTGAACCAAAAATTGAACTTGGCCTGAGTCTTGTGGTAAACAACTTACATACCAAGTTTGAAGACCTTACATTATTTCGTTCACAAGCTATCAGTCGGAAACCCTATAATTCGGAAAATTTCAAAGGTTCAAGGGGCATAACTCCAGAACCCCTTGGACCTTTGAACCATTATTCGACTTGACCTGAGTTTTGTGGTAAACAACTTACATACCAAGTTTGAAGACCTTGCGTAATTTCGTTCACAAGTTATCAGTCGGAAACCCTAAAATTCGCAAAATTTCAAAGTTTCAAGGGGCATAACTCCAGAACCCCTTGGACCTCTGAACCCAAAATCGAACTTGACCTGAGTTTTGTGGTAAACAACTTGCACACCAAGTATGAAGATCTTGTAATATTTCGTTCACAAGTTATCAGTCGGAAACCTTCGGGGGACGGACGAACAGACAGACGGACGGACAGACAGACGGACGGACAAACCGACAGACAGACGGACACACAACTGAGGGCATCACATAATACCACGCCACACCTTCGGGTTAGAATGGTAACAGGTAAAGTCATCCAACTGAAAAATACCCATGTAAAAATGGCCAATATGTTGCAAACTTTCACCATCAAAATACCCCATAACAAAATTGCCCATCTTTACAGGAAAAATTGCCCCACTCTCAGCTGTTTCATTTTAAATGCCGCAATAAACAATGATTAAAACTTCAAACAGGTTATTTACAACTTCAATGCGTTACATATACCATCAGTCATACAACTACAAATAAAATGATTTCAACTTCCAAGGAACTGTATGCCATTGTTACTGACACATTTTGGAAGATGGTTGATGGAAGATGGAAGATGGTTGTAAAAAAAAATAGTGGGGCAGTTCTTACTGGGATGATTTTTTGTTGACATGAATTTGTTAGATTTAAATGGAGAATAAGGATAAAAATTTTCTTCTATTCACAAAATATTTAGTTTATCACTCAGTAGCTCAAAGAGACAGTTACCGTAGTAATCCAAAACATTCTTTTTAATGGTTCTCCAAATATTGGAGGGATTTTCATTTTCAGATTACAAATTGTTTTTATTTTTGTCAATCCACTTCCGGCTCTATGAGTTGAAACGTAAATTTTAGGGTAGTTTCCATTGAATTTTTTAATAAATGTAAGCAAGAACAATTGGCTTTGATTTTAAAACTATGTGATCATATAAACAACATCTGTGCTTTACAAAACACAGGAATAAGCTTTAGAAAATCAATTGAATTCCTTGTTACTGGAAATAGACAGGAATATAATTACCAGTGTTAAGATGCACATCGACTTTCAAAAGTAACAGGGCGACTTAACTCACTTTCGGGAGCAACTTGAAGCACAACAGGGTGACTTATTGCATCAAGTTATTATTAATTCCCAGTTTGGTGAGCCCTGACTGGAGAAATTTTGTTCAAAGTAAGTAGATCACCATAGAACCACTGTGACACAGTTTGGTTCTAATAGGTCCTGTAGCTTCAGAAGATGATGAGATCTTTAATAAAATATTTACCACAGACAAACAAGGAGGGGCAAAGTGACAGTAAAAGCTCACTAATAAATATATTATGCTATGGTTTATATATTGTCATTTTAAGGTGCTCAAAACATTTTTCTTTATATCTGCACTAAATATTTTTGTCTCAGAATTAGATATCTTACCTGCTTCTATCTGTTACAGAATATACAAGTAGAAAACCTTCTCCAGATTTCATATATTATTCCCTCATAGCACTGAATTCTTACCTGCTTCTATCTGTTACAGAGTATGCAGGTAACAATCCTTCACCAGATCTCATGTATTGTTCTCTAATAGCACTAAATTCCTACCTGCTTTTATCTGTTACAGAGTATGCAGGTAACAATCCTTCACCAGACCTCATGCACTGTTCTCAAATAGCACTGAATTCTTACCTGCTTCTATCTGCTACAGAGTATGCAGGTAACAATCCTTCAACAGATCTCATGCATTGTTCTCTAATAGAACTGAATTCCTACCTGCATCTATCTGTTACAGAGTATACAGGTAACAATCCTTCACCAGATCTCATGCATTGTTCTCTAATAGCACTGAATTCTTACCTGCTTCTATCTGCTACAGAGTATGCAGGTAACAATCATTCACCAGACCTCATGTATTGTTCTCTAATAGCACTGAATTCTTACCTGCTTCTATCTGCTACAGAGTATGCAGGTAACAATCCTTCACCAGATCTCATGTATTGTTCTCTAATAGCACTGAATTCCTACCTGCTTCTATCTGTTACAGAGTATACAGGTAACAATCCTTCACCAGACCTCATGTATTGTTCTCTAATAGCACTGAATTCTTACCTGCTTCTATCTGTTACAGAGTATACAAATAAACAAGTGTGGACCAAAATTGATGTCTCGTCTGTCCCTACTTGGCAGCAAAATTGATGTGAAAACTCAAACTGCCATAATCAGAAAACTTAACACGTCTGCTAGACTGTGAAATTAGATTAACTGACAAAAGCAATATAGCAGACTGTCATGTATCACCCAAAACCAAAATGCCAAACATCAGTGACCTACCACTGATAGATACTGAGAAACCAAACATGTTCACTAGACAGTGAAAATGAGGTTGAGGTCAAGGACTAAAACAAAATAGCAGGATGTCATCTTCCATCTAGACAAACCCACACACAAAATATTATTGACATTACATTAATAGATACTAGGAAACTTAACAAGATCACTGGACCATGAAACTGAGGTCAGAGACAAAAGCCATATAGCAGACTGTCATATACTACCCCTGATCAACATCTATACAAAATATCATTGACCTACCACATATAGTTACTGAGAAAATGATCTAATCACTAAAAATAAACATGCTCACTGGACCATGAAACTGAGGTCAAGGACAAAAGCCATATCCATTACCTACCACTTATAGTTATGAGAAACTAAACTAAGCACAAAAACTTAAACATGTTCATTGGACCATGAAATTGAGGTCACAGACAAAAGCCATATAGCAGAGTGTCACATACTTCTCAATACCAACCTATAAACCAAATATCATTGACCTACCACTTATAGTTACTGAGAAAATGATCTAATCACTAAAAATAAACATGTTCACTAGACCGTGAAACTGAGGTCAAGGACAACAGCCATATGATAGACTGTCATGTACTACCAAAAACTAATCTACATACCATATATCATTGACCTACCACTTATAGTTACTGAGAAACAAAGCTAAGCACAAAAACTTAACATGTTCATTGGACCATGAAATTGAGGTCACAGACAAAAGCCATATTGCAGACTGTCATTTATTACTCAAGACCAACCTATATACTAAATATCATTGACCTAACACTTAAAGCTATTGAGAAAATGACCTAATCACAAAAACTTAACATGAGCACTAGACCGTGAAATTGAGGTCAAGGACAAAAGCCATATGACAGACTGTCATGTACTACCTGAAACCAACCTACATACCATATATCATTGACCTACTACTCATAATTACTGACAAACTAAACTAAGCACAAAAACTTAATATGTTCATTGGACCATGAAATGGAGGTCACATATCAGACTGTCATGTACTACTCAAGACCAATCTATATACCAAATATCATTGACCTACCACTTATAGTTACTGAGAAAGTGACCTAATCACAAACACTTAACATGAAAGTTTATGCCATCGCCGCTATACTTTGTACGCATATGTCTCGCTTTCCGCACCTTTTCGTCGCGGGCATGACAAAAACCTTCACAAGACCTCATATTTTGTTCTCTCATAGCACTGAATTCCTACCTGCTTCTATCTGTTACAGAATATACAAGTAAAAAACCTTCACCAGATCTCATGTATTGTTCTCTCATAGCACTGAATTCCTACCTGCTTCTATCTGTTACAGAGTATACAAGTAAAAAACCTTCACCAGATCTCATGTATTGTTCTCTCATAGCACTGAATTCTTCTTGTCCTGCTGTATCTAAAACTATAGAAAACAAATAATAATTTTGATGGCAGCCAACTTCTCAAAGATGTCATATCACAATTTGCTACTGAAACATAATGTATTAAAGGTTTTGCAACAGAAAAGGCAGAGCTACAAACATCTAAACAAAGTGCTACACTAAGAGTGCAGAAAACATTGGTACATTTGGACAGGAGTGACACAAAGCTAGGATATACATGTTATAAGGTTTGGCACAACGGATCTGACGGTACAACTGTGTATTTTTAACACTGGCAATACGAACCTGAAAGGACTTCTATATTTATTGGCAACATTCTGACAGTGCTTGACTGATAACAAGAATCTGACTATACTTGTTTTAGCACAGGCAACAAGAATCTAAAAGTGCTTGTTTTTAGCACTGATAACAAAAAGCAGACACTAGCATAAAGATTCTGACAGGACTACTGTATTTTTATCAGTGACAAGAACAATCTGTGCTGAATTTAAACACTGGCAATACAGGACTTCTGAGTCGCGTTCAGTCTGGAATAAATTTTGATACTATATAAAACAAATCAATACATCAATACATTGAGAGGAAATCACTAATTAATGAACACTGTTGAGCTAAGGGTGCATGGTTTATATTGAATCTGTTGTGGTGCTTTATGTTTACTGTTTCAGTCAATTAAAATTAAGTTAAAGAATTGTCATGTAGGAACAATTATAAGTATACTCTTTGATTACATAAATATTTTGTTTTTTATGTGAAATATATTTATTTCAATAGGTCAAGAATCCAGTCACTCCATCTTACTGCTATTTGAGGTGATCGTTTCTGCCTTCAATTACATGAGAGTTCCTTTCTCGAAAGTCCTGTATTAAGAACTGAACAAGAGTTACAGGAAAAATGAACATTATGATGGGATCATTGTTATTTTAACACTAGCAATAATAATATGTAAAATGTAATGATCTTGATATTAAATGATGTATACAGCACTTACTGTCTAGCCTTGCTACCACTGAATCTATAACACATTGTTTGGTGTAGGAATCTTCTATTGTTGGGTCATAATCTGTGACAAAGTAGGACTGAAATCAAATATATATTTAGTTAATGATATGTGCTAAAATTAAAGACCTATATTGCAAAATAATTTTAATTTTTCATACACAGACAGTGAAATACATTTGTTTGTATTATATTGTATTTGAAAAAAGATAGCTGCAATAACTCCCAGACAGGTATTCAGATATTCTTCAAAATTGAAAGATGGGTAGATCTTGCCATGCTGATCATTTCTACACTGTCAGATTTTGATAACTGTAACAATTTTTGACTTATTGGCAAGAAACAGCAATTTACCCCTTTGTTCTATTTTTTTAGTAACAGCAGCCATGTTGTGGACTAATCAAACATAATTTTGAAACTGCATACTCTGGTGATGATCCAGGTCAAGTATGGTTACAATTGGTGGAGCAGTTTCAGAGGAAAAGATTTTTAAAATTGTTGACAGACTGATGTATGATGAATGATGGACCCAAAGAGATGGCAAAAGCTAAATAGCCTTTTAGGCCAGGTTAGCTAAAAAAAGAAACCATGCAAAAATTTAAGGATGTATTAAGGTGAGGTTTTTGAAACTCGTTAAAGTTATTCAGATTTCTCGGATTTTATCCATTATTACTATGTAAAATATTTTGCTCCATTACACCCAATTCTTTAGTCATCCAAGGTTTCAGTAGTTCATTTAAGGTCAGTAAGCAAGATTTTATTAGATTGTAGATTTTCCTTCCATGTGAAAGAAATCAATAAATTTTCCATGATATACTAAGAGAGCCTTTTCCCGCCATTTTTTAAAATGTGAAATAACTTGAAAACAAGGTCCATAACCTATCAATATTTTTTGCTAAATGTATTCCTTTACCAATGCTCTTTTGATTTATGGTACAGTAGTCCCCCTCTTGAGAGGCCCCCTCACCAAAGGCCACCCCTTATTTAAGGACAGAAACCTCATGCATTAACTGATTTCAGTGCAAATTGACCCCTCGCCGACGGCCACCCCTCTGACGCGACCAGCGGCCACATATTCTGTCCCTAAATGGTCCAAATTCCCCCTTTTCAAAGGCCAAATCATGTAAACAATTGAACAGGAAGTGCTTCCGGTAAGGGAGATAATAGCGTAAGGGAGATAATCCAAACAGATTATCTCCTCATTTTTGACATCTCAGCTTGTGTGTTGTTTTAACAATTAAATGTTAATTAACATTACAAGCACATCACAGGTTACCTGTCACTCAATTAAGGGAATTAACAAAGGAAACTCATTATATAATTTAATGACTTTTTGTGAATCATTTTAATTTTAAAGAATTAATCAACTTTATGATATATTTGCAAGCACAGGTAAACAAAAAACAATGAATAAACAGAAATAATTAAGGGCTCTGTAAAACTAAAGTGCAGTATGTGATTTTAATTAGCATTTTGATAAATTTGAAAATACTGATAATGTTAATAACCAATTTACAAATACATAAACTGTGTTGATGATTTTACATTTACTTATAATAATTAATAAAATAGAATAAATAAAATATAGATAACAAAAAATAAATCATGGACATTGTCTGACAAGGAATATATATATAATGCAATTCTATATGTAACAATGAAGAATAATTATTCACTCCTGTGAAACATTAAACTAAAATGTTAACACAATGTAGGCTTGCCTTACATACATTGTGGTGGACTACCTAGCTTGATCATGCATCTCTTTAAAAATGTTCCCACAAAATTTCAATACCCTCACCAAAGGCCACCCCTCTTATAAGGCCAACTTTATGCTGCAAATAAGGTGGCCTTATAAGAGGGGGACTACTGTATCAATTTAAAATCGTAGATTTACTGAATTTCACCTTACTACATCCTTAAGGGAGTTCAAGCTTCAGATTTTCAGAAGCATTCAATATCCTTGGGTTTTATCCATTCAAACAATGATAAATATTTTTGCACATGGATCATATTTTCTTGATCATAGGTCACTTTAAAATGCAAAACTGGTCGATTTACAAAATTTTATCAACTTCCAATGATATTTTCATATATTTTGAGGAATATAAGCAGCTATGGGAAAATGTAGGAAACTCTAGAGAGGGCCTTTTCCAGCCAAATTTTAATGTCCTATATCTAAAAAATTTTTTCATGAATTTTCAAAATTTTTGGCTTGGGTTGATCTATTAGCAAAGCTTTTCAAAACAAAAGGTCAGAATTGTCATTCTAATTACAATTTCCTGACACTGGTACTCCCTTAACTTAAAACACTTAAATGTTTTGCACTTTTTTCCACTCAAATATGCAAAATTTTTTACCTATAAAAATAACCTGTTATACAATGTATATTGATAAATTAAAAAGGAGTAGGTTCGGTAAGGTCACTTTATGGTGCAAAATTTGAAAAAACTAGGCTAAAGAAAGATTTGTGGTGGTTTTCAAAGTCTATACTGTCTACTGTAATGGATTCGATTGGTTTTTGGGTATAAATTCAACAGATTTGGTCAAATAAGCCTACCAAACATAGCATGAATTGGGGAAATCACTAAAAAGGCTACAAAGGTTAGATTTGGGGGGCGTTTTTGGCAAATTTTACATTGGCCAACATTTTGTACACTGACGAACTTCATATATATTGTGATAAATAGTAAATTACAAAGTATATATAAATATTTTGAGTGTACACGTGGTTGGCCACTTCCCTAATTCAATCAAAAAATGACAAAAGTTCTACAATTTTGAAAATTTTGCCATTTGGGGTTAATTTCTAGGATCCTGGAAGTAATTTTTGCAAAATGAACACAAATCTATTAAATGCAACCATTCTACTATATGAAAACGATCAGACAATAAAGTTTTGACATATTTTCCAAAATGAGGAAATTAGTGGGCCAAAAAAGGCCCAAACCTTGTCCTTTTTATTTTAAGACCAGCATCAAAGTAATGAATGAATGAGCTAGAGATGATTTTTTGTTTTCTTTAGATAAAGATCTGATATTATTACACTTATTTTTCGTTGGTGGTATTGATATGCTAATTAAAATGATCTCCACTTTGAACCATACAAAACTAACTTGGTAAAGGGAGATAAACGAGCCAGGTCTCTCATTACTGCACTATAAATTATACCCCTACTTTTCACTCCAGCAAATTATAGTAGCTTAGATTCCACAAGCCATGTAATTTCAGCATTCTTTTCAACCACCTATATATACATTATGTTTAAAACAATAAAAAACTAGAGGCTCAGACACTGAGCCTGTATCGCTCACCTGACAAAATGCTGAACAGTTAAGTTTGGTTGAATTTGCTTCAGCAGTTTCAAAGGAGTTGATGAAAATGTGAATTTTCCCATAGGGTCCTATGTTAAACCTAAGTTCGGCGCTGGCGGCCATGTTTTTTATCGTATCGGAACCAAATGAGCAATCTTCGTAAAGGACCTACCATACATAATTCCTGTAAAGTTTGGTTGAATTCGCTTCAGTGGTCTCAGAGGAGAAAATGAAAATGTAAATTTCCCATAGGGCCAATGTTAAACTAAGTTCTGTGCTGGCGGCCATGTTTTTTGTCGAATCGGAATAAAATCAGCAATCTTTGTAAAGGACCTTCAGTGCATCAATCCTGTAAAGCTTGGTTGAAATTGCTTCAGCAGTTTCAGAGGAGTTGATGAAAATGTGAATTTTCCCATAGAGTTCTATGTTAAACCAAAGTTCGGCCCTGGCGGCCATGTTTTTTATCGGATTGGAACAAAATGAGCAATCTTTGTAAAGGACCTTCCATACATCATTCCTGTAAAGTTTGGTTGAATTTGCCTCAGTGGTTTCAGAGGAGAAGATGAAAATGTGAAAAGTTAACGGACGGACGTAGTACGATGGACGACGGACGCAAGTGATGAGAAAAGCTCACACTGACCCTTTGGGTCAGGTGAGCTAAAAATCTCCAACATGATGTAAAATAATTTGTAAAGGTTCCGCAGAACCTAATGTCTCGCCAGTGCTCACTATGCTTTTATTATACTTTTTTGGCCCAAATTTA
Organism: Modiolus philippinarum; assembly: GCA_002080025.1. NCBI lineage: Eukaryota > Metazoa > Mollusca > Bivalvia > Mytilida > Modiolidae > Modiolus > Modiolus philippinarum. The sequence goes on along the minus strand of MJUU01006644.1, from coordinate 32,159 downwards.
GATGTGGTTACTTAGAATTCTGAGAAATAACTGGTCTTTGAGAGTATCAGGAAGTTTACCAAAATTGGCACCAAAAATTTTTGAAATCTAACCATTAGCAATATTTCTTTAGACAAAAATTCATCCAAAAAGCATGGTTGCTAACAAGAATTTCCAATAAAGGGCTACGCCGAGCGCAGCATGATACGACCGCAGCATGTCGACCACTGAAATTT
>MJUU01006644.1:13925-27689 GCA_002080025.1 Modiolus philippinarum | reverse complement strand
AAATTAAAACCCGGGATAGCCATTATGCCAAGAAACCACATACTCAAATTTGAAGATGATCCGTCCACTAGAAACAAAGTTATGCTGGCCACAGACGCCGACGCCGACGCCGACGCCGACGACTGCGCCATAACATAATACGACTGCAAAATTTTTGCGGTCGTATAAAAAGTGGAATTTTCATGCCTTTATATGGTGGCCATTTTGAAAATGGTAGTCAACAAACTATTTTCAACACCGGTCTTGAAGTCACAACATCAATATCTATTTGGAAACCAAATTTCATTGAAATCGGACAATGTGAAATTTTCCCATCTTTTTGGCAGCGATTTTGAAAACGGCAGTCAATAAAGAATTTTCAACTTTCAACATCTATTGGAAACCAAATTTCATTGAAATCGGACAATGTTGAATATCCCCCTTTTTTTTGGTGGCCATTTTGAAAATGGCCGTCAACGAACAATTTTCAACGCCAGTTTTGAAGTCACCACATCATGGCAAACATTTAATCAATTTACACTTAACCTTTATCTTCTAGAATTTTGGAAATAAAAGACGGAAAATATGAAAAAATTTTGAAAATTCTGTGAAAAAAGGGCAATAACTCCAACAAGGGTTTCTGGATTTTCTTCAAAATTTCAGGGAGGGTAGATCTTAATAGTCTGAACATTATTTCCATTACACTTGACCTCTATCTGTTACACTTTTTGAAATAAAAAAATGGAAGAATGTGTCCATGGGACACGGATGCCCCCGCCTCCTTGCAATCGAAACCCATAAATTATTAAAGGCATAACTATATACAATATATATTTATCAAATATTATTAGAAAGGATCTTTCTCCTGTGATAAATAGGCACTGGAACTGGTTTGGTTTTGATATAATGTGTAGTTCCAACAAATAATCTGAGAAACAGTCTTGTATGTAATACTAATCTATTTTTAGCAACTGTGACCTTGACCTTGGTGGTATCAACGCTAAAATCTATGGGATTATGTCTATTGTGATAAGTAAGCAAGTGACCAAGTTTGGTTTTGATCCGATGTAGTATACTCAAGTTATCATCCGGAAACCAAAATTTTATTGAAATTTTAGTCTATTTTTACCAACTGTGACCTTGACCTTTGGTTTACCAACCTGGAAATCGATAGGGTTCTGTCTTCGGTGATAAGTAAGCATGTGACCAAGTTTGGTTTTGATCCTATGTAGTATACTCAAGTTATCATCCGGAAACCAAAATTTTATTGAAATTTTAGTCTATTTTTAGCAACTGTGACCTTGACATTGGNATGTTAAAACTATGTTCCCCGCTGGCGGCCATCTTGGATTAGGTACGGACCTGCTGGGTATTTTTTTTGGATGGGACCATCTAAGGACCATTGTGACTAAGTTTGGTTATAATTGGGCTGGTAGTTTCTGAGAAGAAGATCTTTGAATGTGTTTTCCCATAGGGTCCAATGTTAAAACTATGTTCCCCGCTGGAGGCCATCTTGGGTTAGGTACGGACATGCCGGATACAATTTTTAAAGGGGACCACCAAAGGACTATTGTGACCAAGTTTGGTTCCAATTGGCCCAGTGGTTTCAGAGGAGAAGATCTTTGAATGAAAAGTTTACGCCGGACGGACGGACGCCAAGTGATGGCAAAAGCTCACCCTGGCATAGCCAGGTGAGCTAAAAATTAGTTGTCATTGTCCAAATATGGCCAGTATTGTAAAGTAAAATAGGTCTGCGAAAAATTGTTGATAAACATAGAGTAATAATTTTAATTTGTATTTATTCTATTTTATCTTTGTTTTGATAAAATATGATACTGAACTTCATAATACCATCAGGCAAACAGCAATTATTGATTCTTTTGTTGATGGACATATAACGTTAGCAAAATGCAGGTTATCATAAAATCTGCCATTGGTCTTTGATGTTTTCAGGAAATTTATCAAAATTAGAATAAAAATCAAAATTTTGAAAGCTTATTGTGCATCTACAGACAATACGCAACAATTCTAAAACAAAATTAAATCCTTAAATCCAAAAAAAGTTGAAGAAGTTAGCATTGCATGCCATATGTGTCACAATTCATGTTTTGGGGCTTTTGTTAAACTGACATCATGTGGGCTGGGGCCTCTTGTTTGCATCAAGATAAATATCAAAAATCTGAAAGCTTATTGCACATCTATAGACCACATGCAACAATACTACAACAAAGTTAAATCCTAAATTCAAAAATGTCTTCCAGGCATGGGGTAATTTGTAATTGTAATGCCCTGTAATGCATTACATTATTATGAAGTAATGCATTACATTATTATGAAGTAATGAATTACATTATTATGAAGTAATGCATGTAATGTGTAATGCTCCATTTTTATCATTACATGTAATTGTAATGCCCTGTAAAGCACTACATTATTATGAAGTAATGCATGTTATGTGTAATGCTCCATTTTTATCATTACATGTAATTGTAATGCCCTGTAATTAATATAATGCATTACATTATTATGAAGTAATGCATGTAATGTGTAATGCTCCATTTTTAGCATTACATGTAATTGCAATGCAATGCATTACATTTAAAAAAACATGTAATTTTAGCATTACATGGCATTACATGGCATTACTTTTTTCTAATTTGAAACTTTGGCTTTTCAACTTTAAAAATTTGTTTTAATGAAATGTTTTGGAACTCCATGTAAATTTTGAACATTGTTTTTTCTCTAATATCTGCCAGCTTTACAACATATCTAAAAGTATGAAAAAATATTTTGTTTTCATTCAGAAATTTTATGATGAAAAACATTTAATTTCAATTCTAGTTTTGAAAATTTGCAATCCATATTTTGCAAAACAAACACAAGCTTCTAGTGATCAAAGTATAATTAGTTCAAAGATCAATGATTGTAACATGTAAGACTCTTAATTTATTTTACAAATGTACATTTCAATAAATTCCTTTCCTTTGATAAATGGATTTATGACTTTAAATGGTGGTAATTAAAGTGTAAGTTATAAGAAACCAGCCATGAATATATATGTTTAGGAAACTGCACTTTTTTCTCAAAAACTAGATATAAAGTTCATTCTTTAAATTTTGAAAAGATCACATGATCAGTGAAGGTGAAATAAGCCCACATTTACATGTAACTCCCTGAATCCTTAAGGCTTAATTTTTAATTGTAAATTTCAAAATTGTCCCAGAAAAATTGTGAAAAAGGAGGAAAAATATAGAAAAAATGAAAGGATATAGAGTGAATGTACATGCGACAAAAACGCACATGATACATAGTAAACTCCAGTTTATCAAGGACAGGGCTCTTATTCCAGTCTATATCTTGATGTTGCCTGAGGATCTTCAACCAGAGGTGAACAATATTCACCCCCCTCAAGCGAGATCAAGTATAAACTACTTATATGTAGTAAAAGAGATAATACATATAAATGTAATGAAATACACAAGTACAGATATTTCAACTAGGAGGATGGATCTTCTCACTTGTAATTTTTTTATGAATCTGCATCATTTTCAAGAGAAGCAATACTTTCAGTTTTAAAAAGTTGATTGAATTTGGTATTTTCCTGTAACATAAACATGTTCACAGTATTCACTGTAAGTAAATTGCAAATGCATGATTTAACGTCTCTTTTCTTGATAAAATTTGAAGAATGTAATGTGTAATTTAATGCATGATTGTAATACAATGCATTACTTTCAAAATTGAAGTAATTGTAATATAATGCTAAATTTTGAAATGTAGTTGTAATATAATGCATTACATTGCAATGTAATTCGCCCCATGCCTATTCACGTGGCATGCCACATGTATCAAAATTGACATCTTGGGCCTCTTGTTTGCACCAAGACCAATATCGAAAATTGGAAAGCTTAATGCCCATCTGCAGCACATGTGCAACACTTCTATAGAAAAATTATAACCCTTAATCCAAAAATGTAGGAGTAGTTAGCTTCGCAAGAAAGTGTGATGAACTGACGGAGAGATGACAGAGGCTAACGACAATATCCCCATAAAGGTTCTGCTGAACCTGGTGTCTTGCCTGCTCACTCCATTGTCATTATAATTTGGCCTTTCTTAAGACGTGGTTGCTAAGTAGAATTCAAACAAATAACTGGTCTTTGAGAGCATCAGGAAATTTACCAAAATTGAAATAAAAAATTTCTGAAATCTAACCATTGAAAATATTTGCTTTGGCCAAAATTATCAAAAAAGTATGGTTGCTAACAAGGATTCCCAAAAATTGCTGGTCTTTGAGAGTTTAAGGAAATTTACCAAAATTGGAATCAACACTTTGAAATCTTACCATTGAAAATATTTGTCTTGACTAAAATGCATCCAAAAAGCATGGCTGCTAACAAGAATTCCAAAAAATTGCTGGTCTTTGAGAGTTTCAGGAATTTTACCAAAGTTGGAGCCACATTTTTCGATTCTTATTTTTCTGAATTATGCATCATAAGAAAAAATGACTAGAATATTTGATTGTATGCAAAAATTTCAAAAATTGTTAGTCTTGGACATTTTCAGGAAATTTACCAAAGTTGGAACCGGAATAAAATTCCAAAATCTGACTGCACATATATAGACTATATGCCCCAATTCTAAATCAAAAATTAAATTCTTTTTTCACAATTTTGTTTATTATATGGACCTAGAGTGAAAATTTAGCCAAATTCACTGATGCAGAACATATAGGTCAAGGTGACATAATTCTGGTATGGATGTTGGTTACTACTAAAGATGTAACCACTTTCCAATCATCCTCTGTCTATGACGTGTAGGTGTTGAGATATGGCGCAAACCCAAAAATTTGATCAAAAACAAAATGGCAAATATGGAGAAATTGGAATTTTATTTTTCAAAATGAAACTTGGGATTCAATAATGAAGTTGCACTGAATATTGTGTCAAAATTTCATTGATATTGAACATGATTTGAGAAAGTTATTCAAGTTCAAAAAAAGGTTAACATTTGGGTTAACCAAAAGTTCACTACAATGCAGACGACGACGGAATCTATGGTCGCTATGTCTCGCCTTCGTGACATTCGCGCAGGAAAGACCAGTGTTCTAGCTAGGATTCGAAAAGAGCAGGGAGCCAACCCTGAAAAGGGCACTTTATCGCGCTGATTCAAATCTCAATAAAGGGCTACGCCGAGCGCAGCATGTCGACCACTGAAATTTCAACAAAGGTAGTTTAAAGTGAATGTGGACACAGTAAAGAGCTTGACACAATAATTAGATGGACACAAAAAGAAGCTAGACACAGTTATTAGCTAGAAACAAAATACAGAAAAAACCCTTTTGATTACTTACTGATAAAAAACCGTAAGAGCTATGCAAAATATGTACTATCAACTAAAACTTTACATCCATAGAAATTCAAAGAAAAAATCCATCAAAATCTGATGAAAAATAAAGATATGACACATTTAGAAAAATTGCAATTTTGGCCCCTTTGACCCCTTGTAGCTTCGAAACAGTAAGAGCTACAAAAAATCTGTTGACATACTACTGAAAGCTTATATCAAGAGGAATCCAAAGAAAAAAATCTCAATGAAATCTGATGAAAAATAAAAATCTACATAATCTGCAAATTTGCAATTTTGGACCCGTTCGGCCCCTCATAGCTGGGAAAGGAAACAAGTTACCAAAAATCTAATAGCTGAGTGCTGTATTAATTTTTCGCAAGGAATCCATTGAAAAAAACTGCATCAAAATCGGACTTAAAATAAAAAAATTATTTTTTTTGAGATTTGCCCCTGTTGGGCCCCATTTATCTCCTGAGTGGTACATGCTACGTGCAATCCCTTGGCATACTTCAGATTGGAAATTTCCTCAGGAGCACACTGAAACAAACCCCATCAAAATCCAATAAATAATAAAGATTCTACAGTCAAATATGTGAAAACACCTTATTTAACCCTTTTTTGGCCCCTAATTCTGAAATGGGTGGGGCAAAAACCTACAGGAAAAAAAAGTTTCTCAAGAATGTTCCAAGAAACATCATACTAAGATTTGAAAACAATCCATCCACTAGAACCAAAGTTATGCTGTCCACAGACACGAAAATACTTAATTTTACCCCTTTTTGGCCCCTTTTTTGCCTCTTTTTCAAAAACGGGTTGGGCAGGAAACGCGAAATTACAACCTGGGCTTAAGCTTGTGCCAACAAACATCATACTAAAATTTGATAACAATCCGTTCACTAGAACTAAAGTTATGCTGTCCACAGACGCCGACGCTAGCTCCATGCCATAATACGACCCCAAAATTTTTGCGGTCGTATAAAAAGGGCACTTTCAGGCGCTGATTGATAATTAAATAAAAGCTAGTCATGCATTGTCTTTATTATTTGAACTGTTATATAAACAATTATAAGTTAACTATTTAAGATAGTATTGAATTTTTCTGTGTTTGGCAATATAAAAATTTGTAACATTTTCTGTTCTAAGCATACCTGTGATAAGGCCAAGATGCCAGTGCAGGAGATCTCCCTCCATAAACCAGGACATTGAGGGGTCAATGCAGGAAATTTTTAGGGGTTATTTTAATGGAAGAATTTTGCACTTCTGTGCTTATTAGTATGTTAAAATGGGTACATCAAACATCCAACTTATTTCAATAATTCACATGGCAAAAACCAGTCACATACTTATGATATTGCACAACAAGTTTTCCAGAGTGATGATACAGGTTAATCGTATGACTTTTGTATTTGTAAGTAAACTGTATGATGCTCAGTTTTACTGCATTTTCTTAGTTTCCCACAGCGTCTCATTACTTTGTCTTCTCATCCATTCAACCTGATTAATTCACATATATATTTTTAATCTTATTTCAATTGGTATATTAAAATTTTGAATTTTGCAACTGTTGACACAATGTAGGTAAAATCCAATGAAAATTCTTTAAAAGTGATGTAACTTTTCATTTCCAAAGAATTTATATATAAATTTTAATGATATTCAACACCTAAATTCCGCATATAAACCATTGGATGTTTTGGCCTCATTTGTTCGTTTGTCTCATTGATTTAATTTGTGAATATCAGGGTTTATGTTCATTAAACTAATGGTTCATTGTCTATTATATGATGTGTGATACATGTTCTAAGTTCCTTTACTGGGCTTTCACATGACACTTTGACCACGTGTTGGTGTCAAACAACTTGACGATAATTAAATCATAGCCATGTTGCTGGAGGCTATGATTTGACACCTGTGATTATTGCCTGACCATTGTGAATTACATAAATGCAGTATATTAATTTCATTCAATAAAGAGTTTGACCACTTTGAAACACCTTAATTAGCCTGTGTCAATCCTCAGGTAATTATCGCCAATGTAAACAGATCAATATTTAGTACGATGCATACGCATGACGATAATGATAAACTAAAAGGTCAGGGCGAAGAGGCATAGGACGATATAAAAAGGGCACAGGGCGACACTGGACCATTCAAAAAGGGCACATGGCGGCATTTAGGAAAGGGCGAGCAGACCGCCCTGTGAAAAATATCTAGCTGGAACACTGCAAGACAAAAATTGCCACCGTGGTTTAACAAGATAATGCAAGATATCTATCCTTCTCACTATCTAAATCCTTGGTCAGGCAGACATACAGGTATCAAAAACTGCCAAAGACTAAGAAAGTCAGATGAATAAAGGGTGTCAAGTTCTTCTTTATGTAGAGGGACTGTTTTTTATTGACACATTGATCACAAAAACCTCCCTGGTTTTTCTATTGTTTTCGAATAAGTAAATTTTATTTTGTTACTGTAGAAATGATAGAAATACACATGTAGTCAGGACAAACTGAAATATATTTTTCATGATGCAACTTTTGAAATACCAACAATTTTTTTTATATTTGGCAGTACATCTTCATATGCTTGAACAACTAATGAGATTGCCTGATTGCCTGAAGCAGATCTTAACAAACAACAACAATTGACAATACTCGGCAGATTATATAATTATGGATTAACATCATTTGTCGAAGTTTCCTGTTGGATCAGATCAGACAAAAATAAGTAGGGCAAATCCCAAACTTATAAAATTTGGCATTTCTATCTTGATGCCCTTCCATAGGTTGCACCTTTTATCATATCAAATATACAAATCATGTATTAGCTCTGCAGATCTTTAAGTCAAGCAAAAAGACATATCAGGCAAAACTTCAATAAGTCTAGCACTGAAAGGACAAAAAGTCAGGTAAAAAATCAACATCTGCTATATACTCTGCAACAGTAGGTGCTATTAATAAACCTTTTGTCTAGAAACCTTTTCTCATTTTCCGTAATAGTTAACATGTATCACACGAGGACGCGCTGTGTCTGTATAAGATGAGCTTATACAGACACACCAAGTCCAAGTTCATCTGAAAATTTTTTTACGTCCCAGCTAATATATAAGTGAAGGAAAACCGATATACATTCTCAAAAATTATTTCCATGCTTACAATGTCATGAAATAAATGTCCTATAATATAATAATAATATATATACTTATTGTGCCCCACAACAATTCATTATATACGATTATTAACATGGTATTTCCAACGAGTTCATGGTGTAATAGGTAAGGCATAAGTCTAGTAAAGGAGACAACCCTGGTTTGAATCCCACCATGGGCAATTGTATTTTCAAGGTTTTAAAATTTTTATATTTGAAAATTTTATGGATAGTAAAACATAAAATTTTAAGTCCAAAACACTGAACAGTTCCCAAAGTCTGACCTTGACAAAAATTTTTAAAAATGAACAAATATCCTTTGTTATATCTGGGGTGAGATTGCTGGGGTGATCCGACTGAGATCACCCCTGCTAGAACAAAAGAGCTGGGATGTAATGCAAGATAATTTTTTTCAGTCCAGGTTTCTGGAATTTTTGATAGTGTTTGTCGGGTACTTTAATGATTGTTTTAATGTACTTAATGACTTGTAAGCATATATTTGAAATGCTTCAGTGCATAAGAGACTTGCTCATAATACTACATGTACATGCTCATATTGTTTTAGATAAAAGACGAAAGTGTAAACAACATCCATCGATTCATTTTAAACTGTGGAATACGTAGGTTACACAATCACCTGAATGAATTGAATAGTTAAGGCACTTTTTCCAACACCACCTCCACCGACTACAACTAATTTGTAGCTTTGACTAGTATTGTTTGAATCGCTTGTTCTTGACATATTTTGTAAGTGCCAGTGGGTTGTTTTCTGTGGTAAAATGACGGAAGTATAATTCTAAGTAAAGCTAAAAATTTTATTGTCGTATAAATGACACGAAAGTAAATGAAAATTACAAATTGCAGAAATAAAAATATCAAATTGCATAAATAAATGAATAAATTGCATGTCCATGTACAGAAAGAGGACGATTGAATTCGAAAATAATTTTTCCAAATCCCATGAATTTCATTGGCTGGATCATTGAAGGGAGATTTAAATTTTCGGAGGGAAGTTGTAGCGAAAGAATACTCATCAAAAGTAATTTCATGTTTGTCCTATTTCCTTTATGTCAGCCTTTTGGAAGTTATTGTTCAGCCCAGTTATCCTCGGCGGGGATTTTAATCTCTGTCAGTCTCAAAATAACTCGCAGATTATTTTCATATTCATTTATTCACCTATTGTCGACTCTTAACCTGTTAGCCAATGTTAGCTATTCTGGTTTTTTTTTGCCACCTTTTAAGATGAACCACTTCAACACAGCTCGAAATGAAGAAATATATTTGTAGGGCGGTTGGAAATTTCCATATCGCACACACACCTTGAGTTTCCACACCATCGACATCACGGTAACAAGTCGTTCCATCAAGAAGTTCCGGCCACAGTCGTTCAGTCCCCAGTAGTTCCGGCCCCAAAGTCGATCCGTCCCCGATATATATACCATTTATGAGGGTTCGAATGCCCTTTATTCTCTTATCCGGGCACTTTACCTGTGGAGGCGGTGAAAAAGTCCACATTTCACGATATATCTTTGATTTATTCATTCATTATTCTTGATATTTAAATGAAACTCGGGATATGCATTTGGAACTTCAATATAAACATCATATCCGAATTCCAAGATCATAGTTATTATAACACGGATATATTGCAGTTTAAAATATCGATTTTTACATAGATTATATCTGTAAAAATCGATCACGTCACCGCCTATATTGGGGATGTAAGATTGAAATCGACTGATCTGATTGGTCAATTCATCTTTGTGTTGTCACGCTGGATAAGAGAATTGTTGACTGTTTTTAAAGATGCTTCGTTTCAACTANGAATTCCACCGCGATCTTGAACGTGGACAACTGAATTGAGAACGTGGACAAAATATTTACCTGTGTGGTCCCCTCGTGACATCGTGTTGAACGTGGAATCATCGCGGGTCAACATTTAGAAATCATTGAAAATATAAGTAGAAAGAAATGAGCTTAATGTCAACAAATGATCATTTTTTCCCCAAATTATTATAATCAGAAAGTTTGACAAGTTGAAGTTAAAATAAAATTTTCTTTGCAACAAGTTTTCCCATGGGATCGTCATAGTTATTTTTGAATTACGATAATTGCAAGCCTCAAATACTTTGGTTGTTTCATTGCCGTGAAAAATTCCATGTATTTTCTGTCAAATTAATGTTCTTTCAAATATTTTCAAGCCGAAATTTGCACGGATGGAAAATAAAAATAAAATGTTCAATGTCAACAGCAAGAATCCCTCGGCGTCTTATAGTTGCGTAATTGTCACTTGTCAGGTCTCGGCTTTATAAGTCTTAAAACTTTTAGCAAAATATTCTGTCAAAAAATCGTTTTCTATCAAATCTTTATCATAAATAGCTTAAAATTTGAAATAAAGCCTGGAAATAGCACATAAAGCAGGAGTGCTTTCGGAAGCCATTAGATTATATACATAATAGATACGCATAGGTAATTTTCTAAAAATAGAACTAAAAACCGACCAATGAAAAAAATCAATATCTCAGGTGATATGAATACACATTAGGTAGAGACGCTCAATCAACAATTGAAGCATGCTTTTAATAACAAATACACATCTAGGAATGTTGAATGTTTTATTTTTTTATTTACATGCATTTGATTACGTTCATGAACTACGATACCATTGGGACAAATAATGAAATAATTATAGTCCCAGGATACGATTGTAGAAAGATGTAAATATTCCTCAATTTGCATGTTTGAGACAAAAATCAAACATATGATTTCTCTGTGTGGCCGCGATGGTTCCACGATGATTCCGTTTTCAAATATTTGTCCACGTTGGTTCACGTAATTCAAGGTGGACATCCGCGATCATCCACCCTGCTACACGGAATCAGCTAATCAGTCCACGTCGCGAAAATCCACCCAAAAACAAGGACTTTGAGTTTATCCGTGTGAGCTGTACAGTATATCTGTAAAAATCGATCACGTCACCGCCTATATTGGGGATGTAAGATTGAAATCGACTGATCTGATTGGTCAATTCATCTTTGTGTTGTCACGCTGGATAAGAGAATTGTTGACTGTTTTTAAAGATGCTTCGTTTCAACTATCGTTACACGTCAAATTGAGTAAAAAATTTACTCAATACTGTTTATCTACATAAATTTATTTGCCTTGGACACAATATAATGACATTTTCAAATGAAACCTTGTTACAAGCTTATATCTTTATCACATTAGCATAATATTCTTCTCTTTCTTTACTAGAACTAGAAGGAAGCATACATATTGTACTTCAAAGAAAAAAATGTTTGGTGATGGTCTTACTTCCCTTTTTTTCAATTTTTACATTTTTTCAATCAAAATCACCCAAAAATGATCGTTACGATGTGTCATTTTAAAAACACCCTTTTTCAATATAATGTAGCACTTAACATCATGTATTTATCGTTTATGAATACTTGTTCTATTGTGTGAAATTTATTCATCTTTCTATTACAAGTTATTTTGCGAAGTTAAGTTTCTCTTCTTAAGTCCATTTTTCAATAACTAGAAGTTTTAGGTCTATAATATTTGGTGTGTAGATTGGTCTTGGGTAGTACATGTCAGTCTGGCAGGTGACTTTTGTTTTTGACCTCAATTTCACGGTTAAGTGGCCATGATAAGTTTCTCTGCTTAAGTCAGGGTTGTCCCTAACAGCCGGGAGCTGGGTAATTTACCCGGTTACTTCCATGTTGTTACCCGTCTATTCTAGCAAACAGGAGAATTTTTTATTTTAGTTAATTTCGTATCGAAGATATAGAAACAACCATAAAGTGTCGTTTTATCATGCATCTAATTCAGTAAACTGAACGTGTACGCCGATTTTGGATCATTCAAGAAAACGCTTTTGTGATACTCATACTTCCGGTCAATCAGACGCTTGTAAATCAAATTGAAAGTAAGCCACGCAGCATGCACATGAGAACGAAATTTTATCAATTTTTCATTTCAAGTTAAAATACGAAGCCCCACACATTGAAATTTCACCAACGTTCCCTATGTTCATCAAACTTCCATGTGTGGGCCTTCGTATTTCAACTTGAAATGAAATATTGATAAAATTTCCGACTCCTGTGCAACAACGTACAAAGCGACCTCATTTTTCTTTTGCATTTATCAAGTTCATGTATGAATTAATTAATACTTCGATTTATGACAGATAAACAAGTGAATGAATATCAAATTTGGCAGTGGTTGATGTATGGCAATTTGAAATAAGAACTTTAAAGTCCAAACTTTCAGGCCCTTGGACAGGATACGTGATGCACGGGCAACCTCTTATAAATGTTGTCTACCCAAATATCCTGTGCTCCTTTTTCTCCCCCATCCCGGCCTTGATATGTATGAACAGAAATATATTTGATAAGGCATAATGCAAAAGGACACAAACCATTTAGTTGTCCCGACTGGGAAGGGTGGCTGGGCCGTTAGTGGCTGAGCTTTTTTAAATACAAATTTTGGCTGTCAATTTTTTTACAGAAAAGGGCCAGATTCCATGTTTAAAAAATATCTGGCTGAAAAGTTTGCAATTTAAATACAAAAACTTAAGAAATGTTCCCAGCTTTTTAGCTCACCTGGCCTAAAAGGCCAAGTGAGCTTTTGCCATCACTTTGCGTCCGTCGTCCGTCCATCCGTCAACAATTTCAAAAATCTTCTCCTCTGAAACTGCAGGGCCAATTGTAACCAAATTTGGCCTGAATCATCACCAGGGTATGCAGTTTCAAAATTGTGTTCGATTAGTCCGATGATCAAACAACATGGCTGCTGTTACTAAAAATAGAACATAGGGATAAATTGCTGTACCGTTACAGATATCAAAAATCGGGGGGGGGGGGTAAAATGATCAGCATGGCAAGATCTACCCGCCCTGCAATTTTTAAGAAAATCTGAACCCATCTTGGAGTTATTGCCCTTTTTCCGTAAAATTTTCAAAATTTTAATTTATTTTATTTTTTATTTGAAAAACTATAACAGATAGAGATCAACTTTAAATTGCAAAAATGTTCAGCATATCAAGATCTACCCACCCTGAAATTTTGAAGAAAATCCAAAACCCCTTGTAGGAGTTATTGCCCTTTTTTCACCAAATTTTTTAATTTTTGTATTTTTTTGTCTTTTATTTCAATAACTATAGAAGATGAAAGTTAAGTGTAAAATGATGAAATGATTGCCATGCTGTGGCGAATTCAAAACTGGTGTTGAAAATAGTTTGTTGACCTCCATTTTCAAAATGGCCACCAAAAAAGGGCGGGAAAATTCAACATT
>MJUU01006644.1:0-10181 GCA_002080025.1 Modiolus philippinarum | reverse complement strand
CCCCCCGTGGTCAAACAGTGAGAACGAACTCTGTCCTAACAATCCCTCTAACAAATACAATTACATACATAATATTTCGCGTTTGTGATATTCATGGCTTAAGCACAGTACATACATGTAGTTCATTGTCCATTCACTCGAGAATCATTCACAGGCGTCACTAATCGACTTCACAACGAAAACAGTAATCGGACGGCAAGTGCCAACGCGATAATGAAAGTGAAATACAAGCGGAAATCGAGTAGTTGGGAAAAGAAAAAGAAATGAACATTCATACAATAAATACCCTAACATACCTAAGCCTAACCCCTAACCGTAACAGTACGTGTCAGTCTGGCAGGTGACTTTTGTTTTTGACCTCAATTTCATCTTCTAGTAAACATGTTAAATTCTCATTATCTATTAGTGGTAGGTCAATGATATTGTGTATGTTGGTTGGTCTTGGACAGCTATATGGCTTTTGTCAGTGACCATAATTTCACAGTCTAAGAGTGCACATTAAGTTTTCTGATAAGTTCACTTAGATTTCATATCAATTTAGAGGACAAGCAGGAATGGGCAAGACATCTTTTAGGGTCTTCACTTGTTACTAAATGGATTTCAAAAATATATATTTGATTTCAATTTTGATATATTTCCTGAAAGTCTCAAAAGACCACTTATTTTCTCTTTTAATTCACCTAGCAACCATACTTAAATAGCTTCTTTAATTTAATTTAGGACAAATTTTTACACTTTCATCAATTGGATTTCAAAAATATTTGATTCCAGTTTTGGTATATTTCCTGAAAGTCTCAAAGACCACTTATTTTTTTTTTAATTCTACCTAGCAACCATACTTAAATACATGTAGTTTGTTTAATTTAGGACAAACAGTTTAATCAATTTGATTTCAAAAATATTTGATTCCAATCTTGGTAAATTTCCTGAAATTCTCAAAGACCACTTATTTTTCGGAATTTTGCCAAGCAATCATATATCCCTAAATTCTTTTTGTTAAAGTATCGACTATGAATAGTTTGATTTAAAAAATATTGGGAAAAATTATGCTCAGGGTGTGAAACAAGTGTTTTCTGTGTCAAACAGGGAGTGCGGGGATAGCTGTCGTTCGACAACCTGTAGTTTTATTATTCCCTCACCCAACGGAGTTGGGGAGGGGGTATAGCATCTCGCCCGTCCATCCGTTCGTCCCACCTCAGGTTAAAGTTTGCGTTAAGGTTCATATATGAGAAACTACATGTGGCACATCAATCATCTTTGGTCAGTGGATGCATCTTTGAGAGTGATGCTGCTTCAGTCAAGGTTGGCAAAATACCGGCATTTATGAGTATTTTCCATGCCGCCGGTAAATATCAGTAAATACCGGCATTTACTGGTCAATTGAATTGACCACCCTGGAATTTATACAGTAACACTACCTAGCATGGTTTGATAATTTGGTCACCCTGACCTACATTTTATGCTTCAACGACTCAGGTTAAAGTTTGCGTTAATGTCCATGTGTGAGGTACATTTATGTACCTTAAGTGTGACATCAATCATCTGTGGTCAGTGTATGCATCTTCGAGAGTCTTGCAGCCTCAGATGATAATTGGGTCACTTTGACCTACATTTTACACTTGACTGACTTTGGTTAAAGTTTCCATTAATGTTTATATCTGAGCTACTACAAGTTGCACATCAATGATCTTACTGTTCAGTGGATGTACCTTTGACATTCATACATCTTTAGATTATGTTAGAGTTATTATTTCTTGACAGCGGGCGAGGGGATTAGCTGTCGTTTGCGACTGCTCCCACTTCAAGTTTCCTCTTGAGCTGAAAATTGTATGTCAATAGATTTAGCTTAACTCTTACAGTTTCTGGGCTATAAGGGATCAAAAGGGCTAATTTTTGTCTCGCCCATGACGAAAGGCGCGTTTACAAAGTATGACGGCGATGTAAACTTTCATTGTTATTAGGACATTTTCTCAGTAATTGTAAGTGGTAGGTCAATGATATTTGGCATATAGGTTGGTCTTGAGTAGAACATGAGTGTCTGCTATATGACTTTTGTCTGTGACCTCAATTTCACGGTTCAATGAACATGTTAAGTTTTGTGCTTAGTTTAGTTTCTCAGTAACTAATGATATATGCTATGTAGGTTGGTCTTAGGTAGTACATGACAGTTTGTCATATGGCTTTTGTCCTTGACCTCAATTTCACGGTCTAGTAGTGAGCATGTTAAGTTTTTGTGATTAGGTCATTTTCTAAGTAACTATAAGTGGTAGGTCAATGATATTTGGTATATAGGTTGGACTTGAATAGTACAAGACGTTCTGCTGTACAGCTTTTGTCTGTGACCTCAATTTCATGGTCCAATGAACATGTTAAGTTTTTGTGCTTAGTTTAGTTACTCAGTCTTAGTTGATGGTCTGCTATATGGCTTTTGCCTGTTACCTCAATTTCATGGTCCAGTGGTCATGTTAAGTTTCTCAGTATCTATTAATGTAAGGACAATAATATTTGGTATGTGGGTTTGTCTTAGATGAAACACCACAGCCTGCTATATTCCCTTTAGCCCTTGACCTCATTTTCATGGTCTAGTGAACATGTTTGGTTTTTCAGTATCTATCAGTGGTAGGTCACTGATATTTGGCATTTTGGTTTTAGGCGATACATGACAGTCTGCTATATTGCTTTTGTCAGTTACCCTAATTTCACACTCTAGGGAACTTGTTAAGTTTTATGATTAAGTCAGAGTTTTCACATCAAATTTGTGACAAAGTAGGGATAGGCGAGACATCAATTTGGGTCCTCACTTGTTATGTTCTCTAGTTTGTGTCCTGCTAATTACTGTCTCAGGCTCCTTATTGTGTCCATCTAGTAACTATGTCAAGCTCTTAACTTTGTCCTCATTCACTGTTTGAATTTCAGTGGTGGACATGATTCGATCATATCATGCTGCGCTGAGCCTAGCCTTTTATTAGGGGGTAACGATTCACCGAAGTTTTGATGAACCGCAATTTTTTTGTTCGGTTCGATTTTCGGTTCTTTAAACCCGTATTTCGATTCATTTTCGATCCGGAATGTTCAGTATGTTACAAACGAAAGCTAACAACTCAACCGCAGACAAAATGACCTGTGATTGCAGCGTAGTCAATGCCAATAACATTTTCCAACTATAAACGTGCCTATGTACGTAACCGCTAACTATATACGTCAAAATATTCATGAGAAGTTGGCAACATAAGCCGAAAATCTTCGTTTTGTTGGAGGAAACAACTCTAATGTAAACTTCCGGTTTTAGCGGTATGACTAATTACCGCTAAAGCGCAGTAACGAACAAAACCAACTACGGCCGGGCNTTTTTTTAGTTTGCTTCAAATAAGGAACGTTCAGAGCTTATATATCTCAGACAGCTTTTGAACAGAGAGGATTATTTACAATTACTTAGATTTTCTTACACTTCCAGTTTGAGTTTGCTAAAAATCACTAAATAATAAAGATCTGAGATTAGTTTTAAGTATCAGAAGTATAGTTGTTGGAGCAAACAAATCACTGGATTACTTCTTACAATAGAAAAACACTGAAAAATGCTAAATCAACTGGTACTATTTACATTTAAAGTAGTTCACATTAATTATATACAAATCATATAATAGATATTGTCATCTTCCTAGCTGTCACTGATAAAAATGATGCAAGAATGAATCGAATCGAAAAGCATCGAACCGTAGCCCTTGTATCGTGATAGGTATCAAACCGTGAGCTACGTGTATCGTTACACCCCTACCTTTTATTGAATTATACTGACATTTGATACATACAATTACTTTCAGATGAAAGGTAAAAAAGAATCCAAAAAGAAATCAGGCACTTCGATACAGTATCCACATAATTTGGGATTTTCAGCCATAGAATCTATTGATGGGAAAATAAAAGATGCTCTTTCTGAATTTGACAGAGAAATTGAATGGCTACATGAGCTGTTGTTTGAGTGTAAGAAAGCTTTTGCAAAGTAAGTATGAGTTTTGTTTCACCAGCTATGAACAAATGATGAATGGTGCTGAATGTGACAATGATGTGAGACAATGCATAGCCATACAAAGTATGACCGCAGGGGCAGCTTTGTCAACTTTCATGTTAAGTTTTTGTGATTAGGTCAGTAACTACACTGGAACCTTGATGAGTCAAAGTAGAAGGGACCATCGAAAATTGTTCAAGTTGTGTGTGGTTCGAGACATCCAAGGTATGGGTTAGGGCATTTTTTCCTTGTGAGATCAACAACAGACAAGAATTTAGCTTGGTCTATTTTCATTTTTCATCTCCCTTCGATGTACACAGTGTAACTGTTGCATTTTTTAGAAAAAGTTCTAAAAAATGTTTTGATGATAAACAACATAATAACATGAATGCACTTTAAAATTAAAAAAAAACAATCCAAGGCCATTTTATTAAAATGTTTGTTGTTTATCGACTTTCAGTTTTGGATATGAGTAGGTAGGTAGGTAAATTATTTTTTTTCACAAAAGATGTCAAAAAGGGGTTAATTTTAAAGAAAAGTGCCAAAAAAGAATTAAAAAAAAAAAATTGCCCAGGAAATGTCAATAAAATTTTTTGAGTATGTAGGTTTTTTATGAGTAGGTCGATAAACTGCAAACAAACAATTTTTTAAGGTTGGCCCAAAACAGAAATATCAAACACTGTAACAGGAAACTGTTGAAACAAAACTCTGTCGTAAAAAATTCTGAAGAAACCATGGACTGTTTGGCATTGAGTTGAAAAGCTGTTTCTTCAAAATGAAGCTGTAATTAACCACAAATTATTTTATTTCTAATTTATTTACACTTGGTCATTTAAATTTTTTCCCACAAAAGATCAAAGAACATGGGGTTGAGTTCCGCTTGGACACACATATCTGATAAGTTAGGAATCTACATCTGAGGATGTACTTGTAGAAATACCTTCAAAAAGGTACACATGCAGGATTTATCATGTTGATGTTGTTATGTGAATTGGTGGATTTTAATTTTTATTCATGAACATTATCTGCATATCAGTGTGATTTTTTTTTATTCTATCATATGATATGATTATCATTGCAATGTTGGACAAGCAAGATTCAGATTTTTTTTTTTCAAAAAGAAACTTCTACTCATATCAGACAAATGTATTGTAGCATCTTCGCTAGCATCTTCGCTAGCCAAGGGTTACGATCCGCTCCTCTCCTCTCCTCTTCACCCTTGGTGGATTAAGCAACAATTTGTGAAACATCAGTTTCAAATTATCTCCCTTTGAAGTAAGAGTTTCAGTATGATTTTTTGTAATAATTAAAGCTTATTTATTGCATCTAATAATACAACAATTCACAATCTATTTAACTACAAGGAAATATCCCTTCAAGAGTAAAGAAAATTATAAAATCGTGGAAATTTTGCAAAATAGAAAAAATCACTAAACACTATATTTTAAGTTTTATTGTTACGATATATATTTAAAATCTGAATGTGTGTGAATTGATTGGCTGCAGCGTAGTTTAACTGCAACCAATCAAAAACATGGATTTGAGACTACAGAAATCAGGCTTGATCTGCCAAGGGTGAAGATGAGAAGAGCAAATCGTAACCCTTGGTTAGCGAAGATGGTATTGTAGTGATCTGAAATTAGTAGAAAGTTTTATAAGATTCTGTAAAACATGAATCTTTTTAGCCTCTTCATGTACATTTGTCCATGAACAGATTCATTTTATGTATCAGCATCTGACATCTGGTACATGTATTAACATTTTCATGATGTAAAATCATCCCTGCTGAGAGAACTTTGTTATTACTTCAAGGCACCTTCAAATATATGTTTTATACAGTATTCTTCTTCTGTAGACCTGACATACAACTGTTACCAAAAACTCCTTCAGCTAAAACCCGAGGGCGTCAAAAGAGAGTTGCTACCTGTTCTGATTCTGAGGATGTACTTGTAGAAATACCTTCAAAAAGGTACAGTAAATTAATAGCATACTTTGTACAACATGAATACACCTTTCATTATTATGGACACTGCAATACTTGATATATTACCTCATTGTTTGTGGACATTATATGTTTTCGGGAATCTTCACAGGGGATACAGGTTCATATTCCCTGTCTGTGTTTTATATCCCCTGAGCCGTTAGGCGAAGGGGATATAGGGCACAGACAGGGAATATGAACTTATATTCTGCTGAAGTGAAATATCCAGGTAAATCCTGCAATTTGATTGGTTACCTTGACAGGGGATATGAGACCGTATCCCCGTAGTAGCAAAATCATAATTTTTAAACACTTTTGATTGAAAAATTATAGCACTTCTAGCAGAATATAAAAGTTATTCGGACTTCACAGGGGATACGGGTTTATATTCCCTGTCTGTGCCAATATCCCCTTCGCCTGGCGGCTCAGGGGATATAAAACACAGACAGGGAATATGAACCCGTATCCCCTGTGAAGATTCCCGAATAACATATAGTATCCCCTTTGAAGCCCAAATAACTTTTATATTCTGCTAGAAGTGCTATAATTTTTCTATTAAAAGCATTTAAAAATTGTGATTTTGCTACCACGGGGATACGGTCTCATATCCCCTGTCAAGGTGACCAATGAAATTGCAGATTTCACTTCAGCAGAATATATAGTTTTACCATCCTTTCTGTCATTGGGCAACAGTTTTCTATATTTTAGCTCACCTTGCAATTGCTGTGACCATTTGCTATAACAACTTTAATTGATTAACTATGTTTCTGTACATTGCCATATCAGCCAACTTTGACAAGATCATGTTAGGCATATTTTAACGATTTTGTTGTTCCTTGATGATATCACTATTGTAAAAATTCTGGTAATACAAGATTTCAAAGAAATTTACATAAAAATTGTTTTGTTAAAATGAATATTGCTGTTGAAACGAAGTGAACTAGTTTTCCTATAATTGTCCAAATCAAAATCAGGTTTGCTTTCATCATGCGGTAATCATATGATTGATCAATGATAGTAGCATGCAAACAATATAAGAAAAGATGCCTGTTGGAATTTTGACATGTTTTTGTTGACCCTTTGAAGATAGTCGAAAAAAGCGAGACCAGTATGGTGATTCCAGCGGCGGCGTCCTCAATTGTTTAAGTTTTATCTTGTGTCTGTTTAGCATCAACCACTCTTACCTGTGCATTATTATTTCGTATGCAGTTGCATTAGCATCATTACAGATTAGTTGCAGTGGCGTTTTATGTCTATGCCCCCGCAGTCATGCTCCACTGACTTCGAAATTTTGCACTGTTTATCAAATGTTTGAATTTTTTCTTGAGTCTGTTTAACATCAGCCTCTTATAGTAGCCCATTGATCTTTGGTATGCAGTTACATTATCATGATTAAGATCAGTTTAAGTGGCGTATTATGTCTTTGACATGCATTTGCATCCTGAGGATTATACACATTGACCCTTCTATCATGATGATGTCTATCAAGCTCGAACAATCATAGGAAATTTTTAGCAAGCAGGTAGTGCAAACAAATTAAGACCTACATTTTGTTAAAATGGCTGGTGTTTTAAAGATCAATGTGCAGATTCATGCGATGCATGGGTAAGGCGAGACATATTCTGTGTCAAAAGTTTATTAGATGCTTTGTTTAAAGATTAATAGATGTACAGCTAGCATTCAAAAATAGTTCACAATGTGCCAGAGAAAAAAGTTGCATGTAATGGCACTACTGTATCTTTATGGAATATTTATTTGGAGTCCAATAACAATTTTCATGTATTGCTATATTAATAGAATATTTTTTATACCCTTACAATAAAGTTTGTGGTATTCATTCTGACAGCATAAATGATATGATAGAGCAATGTATGAAAGGTCACTCAAACCTGGTAAAACTGAATCATTTGAGGCAATAGATATAAAAAAAATTATAATGCTTCATATATGCAAATAAAACGATGGGCGACAAGAGGACACAGAATGAATGTACCTCTGTCAAATGATAAAGAGCAAAGCCTTCTGGGAT
This sequence comes from Modiolus philippinarum, assembly GCA_002080025.1. NCBI lineage: Eukaryota > Metazoa > Mollusca > Bivalvia > Mytilida > Modiolidae > Modiolus > Modiolus philippinarum. The sequence continues at coordinate 2,165 of MJUU01006644.1, read as the reverse complement.
GATTTCAAAGACATGTATTCAATTAAAAAAAATCATCATTTTTAAAGTGAAAACACAAGACAAAAGAAAAACTTTTTGCAAAACTCTACAAAATCACACACATAGAAGAAAAACCCTCATTGAGATTTCCAAGTTTGCAGGTGTGATGATTGTAGCAAATGCAAAAATTTTTAAAAAATCTTCCTTGAAAATATGTACATGTATATGATTCAAGGTTGGGTGGCTTAAACCGCCCCCCGGTTTTTACCGGTGGTTTTAACCGCCCAGGTCAGTACTCCCTCAAGCGGTCAATACCAGTCAATACTGCTCAAAACTGGTCGATTAAAATTTCAAGAAAGACCATTGAGTAATTTTATTTACAGAATGTCATATAATATTTGAAAAATGATTATTTGCAAAATGTCATTCAATAAAAAATTTGAATAACAGTTTATGCATTTATTTCAGTGGTCTTTTTGTAATTAAATTTGTTATTCAAATGAAATTTGACAGAAAATAATAATAGGACTTTGTGGTCAATACTTAATACTATTCAATTTAATTTTAATAAAATATAGGTCAAATAATTAGTTTTTGAAGTAATATATGTTTTAAAAAATGTCATTTTCACAGGTAAGGTACAGGTAACATACAGGTACATGACAATTAATTAAACTGCTGATTGACACATGGTCAATTACATGAATATATTAAACTGTTAAAACAACATCCATTCAGAACAAGGAGATGGGTAATAAAAGAGGGTTTAATCCATTGTAATGTCACAAATTAAAGCAATAGTAAGTTCTTTTTTGTACTAGGTAAACTAGACAAATTTTATTCAAAGTAAATCCAACTGGCCAGTATTGACCGGATAAAACCAGTATCGACCACCCGCCCAGTCAATACTAGTATTGACCGGATATTTGTCAACCTTGATATGATTGATTGATTGATTGATTGTTGTTTAACGCCAACTTTAGCAATATTTCAGCTATATCGTGGCGTGAACTGTTGATATCAGTACTAAAATATACAAGTTAAAAAAGTCACTTAAAACATATTGCTATGTACAGATAAAAAGGATTTCTAAAGATAAAAACCATATTATAGATAATTTAAGATAAATAGATCAAATTTGATGAAATTTGGGAAAAAATTGGATAAAATATTTATATTTTTGGCCGGGTTGCACGGAGTGCAAATCCGGGTTATAGTATGGTGAATGTCGGGCGGGCGGGCGGCGGCGGGCGGGGAAAATGAGACACTGATTTTGTGAAATCAATTCCTCCTACAGTTTTCAACCTACATTTCTTAAACTTCACAGAATGTTTCTATATATATTGTAGATCTGCACCTCCCATTTTGGAATCATTTTGAAAATTTTTTCCTATTTTTCCGGACTTCGGAACTTAGTCATTTTTTATCGACTTTTTCAACAGAGGGTACCTATTTTGTGAAATCAACTCCTCCTACAGTTTTCAACCTACATTTCTGAAACTTCACAAAATGTTTCTATATATATTGTAGATGTGCACCTCTCTTTTTAGAATCATTTTGAAAATTTTTCCTATTTTTACAGACTTTGGAACTTAGTCATTTTTTTATAGACTTTTTCAACAGAGGATACCTATTTTGTGAAATCAACTCCTCCTACAGTTGTCAACCTACATTTCTTAAACTTCACAAAATGTTTCTATATATATTGTAGATGTGCACCTCCCTTTATGGAATCATTTTGAAAATTTTTTCCTATTTTTAGGGACTTTGGAACTTAGTCATTTTTTATCGACTTTTTCAACAGAGGGTACCTATTTTGTGAAATCAACTCCTCCTACAGTTTTCAACCTTCATTTTTGGCCGGGTTGCACGGAGTGCAAATCCGGGTTAAAGTATGGTGAATGTCGGGGGGGCGGGGAAAATGAGACACTGATTTTGTGAAATCAACTCCTCCTACAGTTTTCAACCTACATTTCTTAAACTTCACAGAATGTTTCTATATATTTTATAGATGTGCACCTCCCTTTTTGGAATTATTTTGAAAATTTTTCCTATTTTTACAGACTTTGGAACTTAGTCATTTTTATCAGCATTTTCAACAAAGGGTACCTATTTTGTGAAATCAACTCGACCTACAGTTTTCAACTCTGACCTTTGAAAGTTCACAGAAGGTTTCTTTACATTTT
>MJUU01006643.1:97337-109975 GCA_002080025.1 Modiolus philippinarum | reverse complement strand
TTTTTTATCAGTAAGTAATCAAAAGGGTTTTTTCCCTATTTTGTTTCTAGCTAATAACTGTGTCTAGCTTCTTTTTGTGTCCATCTAATTATTGTGTCAAGCTCTTTACTGTGTCCACATTCACTTTAAACTACCTTTGTTGAAATTTCAGTGGTCGACATGCTGCGGTCGTATCATGCTGCGCTCGGCGTAGCCCTTTATTTTCTATGTTTTGAGAAATGTGAAAAGCTGCTTCATAATTATTTTTTTGCACTAAGAAGGTAGAAATCAATGTCTCATGGCTCCATCATTTTATTTGAAAAATCAAAGAAAGCCAAAAAATAAGCATGGCAGTGACATCAAATATTCAAATACATCTTCAGGTTCTGTGGATTTGTTTTTTGGTTTATCTAAACTTCAGCTTCATGGTTCAGTGAATTCATTTAATTTTCCTTATCAAGGCAAGATAATATCACAATTATTCATTATTACACATGATATGTAAATTTTTCTTTGGTCTTAATGTATTTTTAAGTAAATGTGAGATGAAACATGTGGTTTCTTAAGTTAATGAAAAATTGTCTAGTTCAGCAGATCTACTTAGGCTTTTTTTTACTAAACATTTCTGATAAAGAACAGGGTAGGAGTAGAGTGAGGGAAAACTTTTATATCTTTTGTTCTAAACTTGTATATATTTGGAATCAGTCTTGTGCTGAAATGGCAAAATATAAGCTTAACATAGGTATAAACCATACAGTGCTTGACATTGTCACACATGAAAATTATGATGAAAATGTGTGGATTTTTGTTTTCAGAAATGTATATTATTTTTTTTTAATTTCTTTTACATAGATATCAAACCTGAAATTGAAGAACAATTTGCAAAAAACTACAAGAAACATATTGTAAAATCATTGAAAAAACTTCGACAAGAGATCATGCGTACTTGTGTAAGTATCTGTAAAAATAATAAGAACTGATATTTAAGTATAACCAGTTATCATTTTATTTTGTTAAATGTTTAGAGAAAAAGTGTTGTGATGGTGTATTAGATCCTAGTACAATGTATTATCTAGCAAAATCTATAAACCATGACAATGAATGTGTATTTATATACATATAGATAGAGAAATAGATAAAGATAGAAAGATGGAGAGAGGGGATTTTTGGTTACCCATAAACCAGTCAACCTTTTGAGTGTCAGTACCAAGTCTGGCTATCCCAAGTTCCTATCATTGTTTTCATTTGCCTTTTGTCTTTCATTAGTATTTATATGATGCAGTTTCCTTGTGGATTGTGGCCTATTTTTGTAATTTTGGGTCATTGTCGGTGTTTACTGTAATCTTTTGTTTATAATTAGGAAATAATTCATGGCAGTTATATGGTTGTTGTCATTTAACCATGGGCTGGGCCTTTATATTTGAATTTAACACAGAGCGTTTGCGAGGGGTTACATTTACAAATATAAATTCTGGGGTTTCATACCTATAACTTGTGAATGAAATTGAAGGCAGTCTTGGTATGCAGGTTTTTCAGCACAAAACTTTTGCTAAAGTGGTCTAAATTGTTCTGGAGTTACGTCCCTTGAAAACTTAGAAACATTTTTGAATTATGTTACACTTAAGGTAGGACATTACGAAATGGCTTTATGACAAGAGTTATTGTTTATAGCATCAGACGTAGAGGTAATGTTACGGCTTTAAGTAGCTTAATTAATAGAGTAACTTCATTAAATGTGGCGCATTTTGCTGCAGAAAAATAAGTAGCATGCATTGATTGGAAAAGGTTTTGACTATGATAACATTGTAAATAGTGTCTCATGTGCATTTACTCCATATCCTTTCATTCACCATATACAAAATACCAGTTAATGAGAAAATCAATAATATAAAGTCTGTGGAATATGGAATTGCACTACGAAACCAGTGGCGGATTCAAAGGAGCATACAGGCTTTCACTCTGGCATCAAGAAAAAGAATGAGAAAGTTCTGTATTAAACTACCTGTGTATCATATAACCAATTGTTTGTTAAATGAAAGGTTTACAGGATTTTTAATATATTGATTGATTGATTAGTTAGAGTTTAACGTCCAATGAGCAATATTTCAGCTATATCAGGACGAGAACAAGTTAATCAATTCAAAACAAATTGTAAGTAAAAGAAGAAAGAAATAAAGGTGGAAGGGACAACCGGGGCAACGACTTTTGATTGCCACTGGAAAAGGGGAGAAATGGGTAGGGGCAGGAAATTTAGCCTTCTATACGACACCCAGTGCGTCTGCTCTCTTTAGAGAAAGATTTTTAATATAAAACATCGTCAAAAAGTATTATGCTTTTACACGATTTTTGTGATTTACGACACCGTTCGGCAAAATCCAGAATCTGTCCCAGCACCCAACAGAACTCTTAAAAAACAATCCACCTGAAAATTAAATACTAATTGTATTACATTATTGTACTTCTATGTACAGTAGTCCCCCTCTTGAAAGACCATCCTATTTGTAACATAAAACTGGCCTTACAAAAGGGGTGGTCTCTCAAAAGGAATAGGTCCAAAAATCGAAAGGCTGAATATAAGCATTTCGTGTAAAACATTTGCTATTCTATTTCACTTAATGTATGTATGAAAGCATCCAAAATGTCTTCTTATTTATCACATGCACATTTGACACATTATATTTTATATTCATGTATATCTAACACAGATTTAAAACACATGTGCATTCATTAAAAAAACATGCATTAAACAGAAACCTATTAAAGTATTATGCATGGCCCTGAAGTTTCATTCTCAACAACTTGTCTTTATCAAATATTTAAGTGAGAGTTAATTAGTTCTCCTTGAATAAAATTTCTAATAATTACAGCTAATTATGTATCAAGTCATTATATTTTTATCATTTGTTATCAATTTATATCATTATATTTCTCTTTAATATACTTGTAGGGCTTCTCACCTACTAATTAAGTCAATTTAATTGATGGTTTAATTATTCCAGTAAGTTATTACAAAATGGCATTTAATTTTCATCAGTGTTTACAAAACAAAACATGGTCTTTATAGAGGGGTAATGTGCATATTTTTGACACAGAAAGGGTGGTCTCTGGTTGGGTTTTAGGGGTGGTCTTCCAAAAGGGGTCAATTTGTTCACAAAAGAGTTAATGCAAGGGAAATGTGGCCTCTAGAAAGGGGTGGTCTCTCAAATGAGGGGTCTTTCAAGAGGGGGACTACTGTATATAGTAATTTTTATAATTACATATTTTATTACACTTTACTGAATAAGAACAATTTGTGCACATAAAATATAGACCACTTATACTGAATTGAATCTGAGCAAGCGAGACACCAGGTTCCAAGGAACCATGGGCAAACTATTTCTTAGCACGTGATTTTATCCTTCCGTTCGTTAGAAATGATATTTCAGTGATGATCCAAAGTGAAAATTTGTTCACTGTGTAATAGATTACAAAATTTCAAGTTCCTGTAAATCTAATGTCTATAGATGGACATTTCGACTCTTAAGTCTCTTCAGTACAGATAAATAAAAAAAATCAAAACATCAGAAGACCATAAAACTTAAAGAGAACAACTTGTGATAACCTATAGGATTTTTTACATTGAAAGTCAAAATCAGCTTGCTCTAAAAATAACTGTTAATAGAAAAAATGAAAGGATATAGAGTGAATGTGCATGTGACAAACATACCTGTCAACCTCCAATGACCCAAAATCTGGTCATGACCTGCAATGGATGGTAAAAAATCTGGTCATAAAGCGTGACGAACTTTTTTCATCGATCTATTATAAATGAGCGACAGACTTTTTTCAACCTAATTAAATTTACTTATCGAGCAATTTATTTACATACTTTAATACTCACTTACTACCTACTTATAAACAACAGACATGATAATTAAGTTTCATGAATATTTAATACCTTTGGCTTTGTTTCACCTTTTCTGATTAATATTTTTACTTGGACCAAAACTGGGAATAATGTGTCAATTTTCAATTCTGACCTAAAATCGTTGTTAATCATTGTAACTATCAGAAAAGTTCTCTGTCTGATTTACAAATCACCAGGTCGCTTGATTTTACCCAACGCCCCAATCAAACTTCTATTTCCACCGCGAACACTTGTAAAAGCTTTTCCGTTTTGTGGGGTTGTTGACGACATTGCTGGTCCAGAAATTGGTCTTTTCCATTGAGTTGAAGACATTCCCAGTACACTCAATGCATGTAGTTATCTTAAAAATGGCTCATTAAACTCCACAGTGGCTTAATATTATAACAATAAGGAGACAGTATTCCAAATCGGAAATGTAAATATGAACATTAATACACAAAACATTACCGGAAATCAAATCCGGGTGAACACGGGTGACAACTTCGATTCTCCGGTTATTTAACAACCCGATTGGGTTACTACATCTCATCAGGTGACAAGTGAAAATATCGGGTCTGACCCGCAGAAATCGGGTGAGTTGACAGGTATGGACAAAAATGCACATGATACATAGAAAGTTCCAATTTGTTAAGGACAGGGCTTTTATTCCTGTCTACATCTTGATGTCGCCTGAGGGTCTTCAACCAGAGGTGAACAATATTTACCCCCTCAAGCGAGATCAAGAAGGTCCCTAGCATGCACTGAAGTGGTATTCTTGACAAAAAATTATATCAAGGTCACTCCCTTGCTCCCACCTGCCATGGAGTGCCAACTTTGGCGATGCTCAGGGTTATCCAGCTGAAAGCACCAGGGTTACAAGAAGAGAATAAAAATGTTGAGCAACATTGATCACAGCCAAAATATGTCATTGAAGCAACACATGTCTGGAGCAGTCAATGAGGAAAAAAGTAAAACCGGGCAATGTCTGCCTACAGATATTTTTCATTAAGTTGCCCGACGAAAGACAAAAATAAGGACAATAACAACATCGATATACATCATGGGGCACATCGAAATAGATGTAGGCAAACCTTGTAGTGTAACTTAGGTTGAAAGGGCAAAAATAGTCGTGTGTACAGATTATAACATTTTTTGTAAGAACAATGAAAATATTGAACAGCCAAATTGAAAAAATAAATGTTTAGTAAATGTATGAGAAATTCTCACATGAACAAACAAAAACAAAAGTCTTGTTGTTTTTTTACTTAGTATTGGTCAATGCACCAATAACATACTGTTGTACATTTAAGTAATGCCATCACAGTGAAATAAATGTGTTATCCGAAAGAAGTTTGTTCAACAAGTTTATGAGAGCGCTGAGGCCGTAAAAAATTATTGTAACCTCCAATAATCTGGATATAACGTCACATTTTTACAAATTAAACATGCTCTAACAAAGTTCCGTGAAATGTAGTTCTGAAATTTGAACTGTGACATATGAATTTTTTTACATGAAAACAATTGTCATTTCTTTGGGAATATTATTTTAGGTTTTGGTAGTCCTATGTACTTGCAGCCTATCTTTCCAGATGCCAAAACTTAACATAAAGGCAAAAAAAGTACGATTTTCCCTATATGTCTGTTAATTTACCACCAAAATACCAAAATTCAAAGTTGTTTCTATAAAAAAAAAAAAACGTTCCGGTACCTCCTATTTTTAATTCATATTCAGATGCAAATTAAAAAGATCTATCACTGAGTCGAAAATAAAATCTTTATGTAATATTGTCATTTTGTATCGTCCCACCTTAACAAAATTACATAGTGCCTTTTAGAATTGTTATGGAAATTTCTTTATCTCTGAAATTAGTCAAAGATATATTTTTGCTTCAGATGAAAGGATGGTTTTGGAGTGATGTCCTTTGAAAATTTTGTAAAAGAAATGGTGGGATATCATATAATGTACCATTACTATTTTTGATTATATCTTTTTTTACAGGCAACAACTGATCCTGTCTATGTGTTTACAAATGAAATAGACAGTATGGTTGAACCAGTGGAGCCCATAGAAGAACCAACTCCCTCAACTTCAGCAGGAACAACTACACCTAAAGTCATTGACGATATGCCACCACCTAAACAACCTGAGCCACCCAAAGTAGAAAAGGAGTTTCCGAAAGTCTTATTTAGACCAAAAGATGAATTGACAACAGAAGAAAAAGATGTACGTAAAGTCCTGTCAAGTCCTACAGCTTGTAGATTAGCAAAGACCAGATATTTCAGAGATATTTTCAAAATATCGGAAGACACCCGACAGATATTATTAGATCCTGTGAAGAGAAAAAAATACATAGAATCAGATCAAACTCTCGCACGACAAGTTAGATATGCTAAACACAATGCTTTTCATGAACTTGATGGAGAGTTTTTAGACTATAGAAGGTCAATAGGTAGGCAACAAACAGAAGTGAATGAAAAAGACATTTATAATCGGCAGAGAAATAGTTTCTCTAAAGAAAGAGGATATGGAAGTTATAACAGTGAGGATACAGAGAGAGGAAAGAAACATAAGAGAGCTACTGACTCGTTAGAGCATAATCCTGCCATGAAGAGACTCAAAAATGGAGGTAACTCAATCACAGCAATTTTTGCTGTCTACATATACTGTTGATATTTAATTGCCTGTACTACAATTGATGTCTTGAACACTTGTTGTTGTCCCACTGCAAAAATTTCACAACATATAAAACATAATCAATGATGGTATCCATTGTCCGTGTTCTGACCATCTGCTATATCTTAATACACCAACTGGGTGATTTTAGCTCAATTTAAAGTTGACATTTCATACAAAGTTCAAAGAAATTACTTGGCATAATATATTTTTCACTTTGACACACAAGTCCATTACACTTGACCAGATCAATGTAGTGTTTTATATAAAGTGAGAAAGAATCAGTTTTACCAGAGCCAACCACTGTGTACTGGAAAAATATGTATGTAAATTTATGAATAATTTATGCATATATTCAGATAACTGGGTATAATTTTGGATCATAACCATAGCTGTTTCCCGATATAGCACAGCCTCTAAATCATTTATACATGTACATGTAGTTACATTTGGGAAAAGTTTCAAGCTGCCAAAAATATATTTGGGATCTGATACTTTACAATACTACCTGAAATATGAAATAGCCAAGAGTTACTTCCCTTAGAACATACCAATTCCTGTTAAGTGGCAAAAAATAATGACTGTAAAATTTTTTAACCCTTTGAGAAGAAATTGTGAAAAATTTCCCCTTTAAAGGTAACCTGCTCTAAGGTAACAAATCTCAACATTTAAGTATTGGTTTGTATCAATTTGCATTGTAGCTATTTTATTTGTCATTTAATTCAGGTGACAGTATGAGAAATTATCGTTAAAAATTTGAGTTGAATTTAGGATTACTTTGCATCTAAATGTACAGTCATGTATCATTAATTAGAGTTACATTCTTGGAAAAATTTCAAAGATCACAATATTAAGTGATAGTATTTTAAAAAATCTGACTTAACATCATTAATGATATTTGTGAGGTTTATAAGACAATTTTGTTTTACAATGTTGTTTATTTTACCATTAGTCTATGTTTTTCAAAAAAATAAATGTTAATATTTTAGGAGATTATTACAAAGTCAAAAAGATCATGGAGAATCCAGACATGTTGAAACAAGCATTAGAGGATAAACGTAAAGGTGTTGATAGCTCTTTACGACTGATAGCTATTGATTCAGAAACTTTAGAACTTGTAAGGAATCCATTCCTGTTGATGATGGTATTTAATAGTGAATATGACATCGCCAGGAAGTTCAAAGAGTAAGTTTTATTTTGTATTTTGAATAGGTAGTATTGGAGGGTAAGTGTGAGCTATTGCCATCACTTTGCATACGTCATCTGTTGAACTTTTCACATTTCGTCTAAAAACACTGCAGCAATTTCAACCAAACTATACAGGAATGATGTTATGAAGGCTTTTACAAAAAAATGATCGTTTGGGTCCGTTTTGAAAAAGGCATGGCTGCGGATGAAGAACATAGCTTAATATTAGAGTAATAGACCCTATGGGAAAACATCATTTCAATCTTCTACTCAGAAACTATTGAAGCAAATTTAACAAAACTGTATTGAAATGATGAATTGAAGGTCCTTTACAAAAAAAAGCTTATTTTGTTCGGATCTGGCTGGAAACATGGTTACCAGAATGGAACATTGTTTAGTAGCAGACCCTTTGCAAAATTCATACAACAGGAATAAGTTTTGGAAGGTCTGTTACAAAAATTGCTGAATTCATTCTACACTGAAAAACAGATGATGGCCAGGACATAACATGGTTAAAAATTTGACCCTTTGGGAAAAATATCAATTGGACCCTTTTGAGAAAAACATCATTTTCGTCATCTGATCTGAAACTATACAATATACTGTACAGAATATCTCCTTTTGTTTTTATCAAATATGATAATGCACAAGACAAGTATTCGGTTCTCAATTGGAAAAAATGCATAGGAAAAAAGTAATTCATTATGGAACAGAAATGCTTTACCTAAACAAGAAATGTTATGCAGTAAAATTCAGTTTACTGATAACATATGTCTTCCCTCTCCTTTGTAACAATCATTCCTCTGTGTGGAATAACATAGAAATTTGGACTTGCATACAGGGTAATCATGTATGACTTAAACTTGATGTCTTTGCATCAATACGGATTGATGAATTCTGGAGGATGATGTCGATGTCTATGTTTTTGTTGCTTCATAATGCAAAATCCAAATTTCACATTCATTAATATGAAAAAATACAGTAAATTATTAATATTTTCAGGAAACACAAAGATCTGTATATGGAACTTTTTGCCAATGCTACATATAAAGGAGATTTACCTGGTGGTGGTTTTAAACTTCCTGGAGAGTAAGTGTAGACATTATAGAATTTGTCTCGTTTAAAATATTTGAAAAAGTTTTCAAACTCCTATTTTATTCATACAAACTTGAAAACAGTTTGCTCATTTACTTCCGATTACCCCTTTAAATCAACCTAACTCAGTGTGAGCGGTTCCATCAATGAGGTTTGCCTGTCTGGGTGTTCATGGTCTGTCTATCTGTTCTTCCATGTGTCCATCATTTCCTCCATATGCCCTTCAATCTTTCATTTTTTTTCACGTTTTGGGCCACTCAGCTACAACCACTGATACTAATCAAACAAAACATTACAGGAATGACATGGAAGATGCTTGACAAATATTGCTTATTTCATTCTGTCTGTGAAACAACATGAACACCAGTATAGGTACCGGCATTCTCTGTCCTTAGATGTTTTCCTCTGTATTTTTTGAAGAAATTTAATGGAAATGGATAGGAATGGTTTAAAAAGAAATCCTTCACAAAATTATATATTGTACCCCCGCTTCCCAATTGGGAAAGGGGGTATACTGATTTCGGTCTGTGTGTGCGTGCATGTGTGAGTGTGTGCATGTGTATTGGAGTCTGTCCGTAACACTTTTTCGTCGCATTTATCTCTGATATGGTAAAAGGTACAGACCTAAAATTTTGTCACAAGCTTTGTATAGTCATGCCATAATGCCATATTGTGCGATGTGTTTTCAGACCAATCGGATACTACTTCCTGTTAACGGACGTGATCAATTTTAACACCTGTGGCATTATAGAGTAATTTTTGTACAGGGACCCGTACATTGCTGTCGTCTCAGGACGATACCACATCGCTACTGGGCTAAATAATCTTGCTTGTATTCCTACATCAAGGCGGATGTCCCAAATAAATGCGCTAGAGGAAATAATCTCTTGTAACCTGCTTAGTTACTGCTTCCCACATCAACATAATGTACTTACACAAAACGGTGGTAGATGCTATGTTGCATTTTGTAACTGCTGAAAAGATGTTCGGTGTATGAAATTTCTTTGTTTAGAAGACGAATTCCTCATTCATAATTCCGATTTCACACCGGACTCCCGCTGTTTCATTCACAAATTTATCTGAATTAGTACAGGGAAAGTACGAGAGCTAATCATGTTCCGCCAAAACGACGAATAAACAAATTAAAAATAGAATAAAAATAAGCCTTTTAATTTTTTTTCTCTGTTGACATCCTATGATTTTTGTTTTGAATATTTTCAATCTGCTGGGGTGTTGATTTTTCAAGAGGATGTCTGTTTATCACAGTTTTATCGTGCGACATTAAAAATAGATCTTAAAATAATGTTCTATAAATAGCGCTGGTGTATTGATTTATGTAACCTTCTGTATACTGGCATGGCGAGTGAAGTTTGAAATGTGTATCGGTGTGTAATCATAAATCTTTACGTTTTATTGTTAAAAAAAGGGTTGTGGCGTTTTTGATATGAATGGTAATATGATTTAGAAATTGCAGAAAGCGGGTCATCTGCATCTCCTACGGTCGATCATGCTCATCACGAACATATAAAAAGTGAAAGTTGGGATGATGCAGCAATCGACTGGGAAAATAATTCATAAATCGAATAAAGACAATTTATGCATGAGTTCCTACATGTATTCAAAAAATTCGATAGGAAAGGAAATAATGGTTGAAGTTGATTTTGAAATCGGAAACATTTTGGTATTTGACACGACATGAATGACGTCCCATAGCCCAAGCCAGGGACTATACATTAAAAAAATGTATAGTTCATTGAAAATCAGTAGAATCTCGGACTAACTAGTGAAGATTTTAGTTTTCCAGACATTTTTTGCCATTTTTTACCTAAATTCTGCACATGATCATCAAAACTTTTCCAGAAAAGGGGGGTTCCAACCCCAGTACACTACGGCCCTGGATCTGCCAAATGAAATACCATTCATAAAATTTATTATGTGTGATAAGTACAACCACCAGTCAACAAAGCTCCTTACAACCAAGGTTAAACGTTTGTTCATTTTGAATTTGTCTTGAAACTGTATTTGCTGTAACATAATGAATCAACCAATCTTTGCAAAAGTGAATGTAAGACATAGAAGACTTTCTGACTTCCTGTTGACAGAATTACTGGTTGTTATGTCAACTATTCTGATGCAATTCATTCCATCTGAAATACGAGACTTTTGAATCGTGTGCAATCCAGAAAAGGCTCTATTTTTATACGAAAAAAAATCAATGCACAACATCAATACATTGAGAGGGACTTAACACTGTTGAGCTAATTGTTTTTCTTCAATCAAAATATAGGAAAAGAATTGTCATATATAAAAAATTATAAATGCGTTTCAATTTCATAAATGGTTTGTTTTTAAGTTGTTTATATTTCAGTTTTATTTCAATAGGTTTAGAAATCAAATATTCCTTCTTACTGGTATCTTAGGCGATCGTTTCTGCCTTCAATTACACGAGAGTTCCTATCTCGAAAGTACAGTATTCAGAGTCCCCGTACTTCAGCGTTTTTGCGCTTTGATTTTGTCAAAGTTTTCTCTGCATTTTTACATGATACAGATCTGAAATTTTGTCACAAGCTTTGTATAGTCCTTCCATATTGTTGGATGCGTTTTCAGACCAATCGGGATACTACTTCCTGTTAACTGTCGTGATCAATTTTGACACTTGTAGCATAATGGAGTAATTTTTCGTCAAAGTTTTCTCTGCAGTGTTATATGATACAGATCTGAAATTTTGTCACAAGCTTTTCATAGTCATGCCATATGGTGGGATGCATTTTCAGACCAATCAGGGTACCACTTCCTGTTTACTGACTTTGTCAATTTTTATATGACCGCAAAAATGTTGCGGTCGTATAATGGTATGGTGTTGGCATCGTCGGCATCGTCAGCGTCTGTGGACAGCATAACTTTGCTTCTAGTGGACAGATCTTTATGAAATTTAAGTATGATGTATCTTGGCACAGGGATAAACAGAGGTTTTAATTTTAAATTGGTGGCCCCGCCCGTTTTAGAAAAAGGGGCAAAAAGGAGTGAAATTAGGTGTTTTCACATATTTGACTGTAGAATCTTTACTATTTTTTGGATTTTGATGGGGTTTGTTTCAATGTGCTGCTGAGGAAATTTCCAATCCAAAGTATGCCAAAGGATTTCATGTAGCATGTACAGCTCACGAGATAAATTGGGCCAAACGGTGGCAAATCTCAAAAAAAAAATTTTTTTAAATTTTAATTCTTATTTTTGATGCATTTTTTTTTCAATGGATTCCTTGCGAAAAAGTAATATGGAGCTCAGTTTTTAGATTTTTGGTAACTTGTTTCCTTTCCCAGCTGAGGGTTGATTGGGGCCAAAATTGCGAATTTGCAGTTTATTAAAAATTTTTATTTTTCATCGGATTTCGATGGGATTTTTTTCTTTGGATTCCTCTTGATAAAAGCTTTCAGTTGTATGTCCACGGATTTGGTGTAGCTCTTACTGTTTCCGAGCTACAAGGGTTCAAAGGGGCCAAAATTGCAATTTTTCTAAATATGTCAAATCTTTATTTTTCATGGGATTTCAATGGGATTTTTTTCTTTGGATTCCTCTTGATCTAAGCTTTCAGCAATGTGCCAACGGATTTGGTATAGCTCTTACAGTTTCCGAGCTACAAGGGGTCAAAGGGGCCAAAATTGCAATTTTTCTTAATATGTCAAATCTTTATTTTTCATCAAATTTCGATGGAATTTTTTTTCTTTGGATTTCTCTTGATGTAAGCTTTTAGTTGATAGTAACATATTTTGCATAGCTCTACAGGTTTTTTTATCAATAAGTGATCAAAAGGGTTGA
>MJUU01006643.1:39947-78229 GCA_002080025.1 Modiolus philippinarum | reverse complement strand
CTCGGCGTAGCCCTTTATTGATATCTGTAACGGTTTTTCGAGTTATTTGCGAAAAATGCAATTTACCCCTTTGTTCTGTTTTTAGTAACAGCAGCCATAATGCTTGGTTTTCGGACTAATCGACCTCAATTTTGAAAATGTTTACCCTGGTGATGATTCAGGTCAAGTTTGGTAACAATTTGCCCAGTGGTTTCTGAGGAGAAGATTTTTTAAATTGATAACAAAAAGTATCAAATTTCTTAAATTTGACCGATAAAGGGCAAAAACTCCTATATGGCTGGTCAGATTTCCATCAAAATTTCAAGGTGGGTAGATCTTGATATGCTGAACATTTTTGCAATTTAAAGTTGACCTCTATCTGTTATAGTTTTTGTGATAAAAAATAAAGAATATCAAAATTTTGAAATTTTCACGGAAAAAAGGCAATAACTTTTGAGTTATTTGCCAAAAACAACAATTTACCCATATGTGCCATTTTTAGTAATGGCAGCCATGTTGTTTGGTCTTCGGACCAATCGCAGTCTGCACCAAAAACTTTTTTCATTACTAGTCCTTCAGGCTAGTTGAGATAACAGATTTACTAGTCCGAATCCCATTTTACTAGTCTGGAAAAAAAGAACAATTTTACCACAATGAAAGACAATGTAGATTCAGCATGTTGTCTATAGAATGCAATATAAAATTTCTGCAACGAAAAATATTGCTAGTCCAGTCGGACTAGTGGTTGAAAAAATTTACTAGTCCGAATTCAAATTTACTAGTCTCGGGCATCGGACTAGTGCCTAACGTAGCAGACTGTAATCGAACACAATTTTGAATCTAGATACCCTGGTGATGATTCAGGCCAAGTTTGGTCAAAACTGGCCTAGTGGTTTCAGAGGAGAAGATTTTTGAAAAAGTTTACGACGGACGGACGGACGACGGACAAACGACGGACACTGACGGACGCCAAGTGATGGCAATAGCTCACATGGCCTTTTAAAAACTAGATTTTAAGGGGAACCCCTGCCCAAAGTTTTTTGGCAAGGGACTTGGAATGTTTTGACTTCATGTAGCTACCAGAAATATGTATCACCTAGATTATAACCCCAGCCAAATTTTTAGTCAAGTTAGGACAAATTCAAACATCCTCAAAAGTTCCATTATAAGTCTCTGATTGAAATAAAAGAATGTATATACTTATATGCATCTATCCCATGATGTACTTATGAAAATAGCAAATATTCGCAACTCGGCTTTTGCACCTTTGGTGCGTTTTCTGATTTTTATTTTACTGTGTTTATATGTTAAGGTTTTGTTCTGTTCACTTATATTTAGGTTTTCAGGGAAATATTTGCAGGCTTAAATTTTTGTGGTTATTTTGTTACATGCAAATAACACCAAAATAGATACTGGGCAAATCTCAACCCTACTTTATCATGGGTTCTTTTGAAGCATTGCAAT
The DNA here is from genome assembly GCA_002080025.1 of Modiolus philippinarum. Classification (NCBI taxonomy): domain Eukaryota; kingdom Metazoa; phylum Mollusca; class Bivalvia; order Mytilida; family Modiolidae; genus Modiolus; species Modiolus philippinarum. The sequence goes on along the minus strand of MJUU01006643.1, from coordinate 76,786 downwards.
AGATGTTGATTGTATTTAAACATCATCACTATGGTTTAAGATTGCTTATCTTTATGAAATTTATAAACAATGTGTTGTGGCACAAAAGGAAAATTATTATTGCCATACTTGCAATAGAAAAGTTTCCAATTGGTGAATTTTCCCGGAAAATTTTGATGTCACAATATAGATTTTTGGACGTCACAGTGTTATGTGATGCAATTTACTCCGATTGACCCCAGGTCAATCGAGGTAATTCATTCATAAAAAGAAATGGGAAATTCGTCTTTGCTATCACGTCTACCTGATTTCCTGTTTGATATTTTTACTGGTATCATGCTATGTATTTTTCACATTGTTTCAGAGGTCACTTCATCATTGAGTATTATCTCATATTTTTCAGAGCTAATACTTATCAATGAAGTGACCTCTTTTTGATCATGTTTGATTTATTGCTATATGATGTTTAATAACAGCTTGCCTGATTCGGTATTTCATTTCATACCCATTAAAAACTATCGAAGAACTTGATATACATGTATACTGGTAGCTCCTAATATCGTGGTACGTACCTTCGTAGAAATGGTGACGTCACAATTAAAAATTTAGTTGAAATGAACATGAATACCACGATATTATGGAACCCACAATATAAGAAGAACCTACTATACATGTATTGCCTTTTATATAATAGAATCTGTGTATTGAAGGTGATAGTTGATGGCTAGAACTGCAATAACTTGAACACCATGGATGTCTGGAACCTATTTTCTGGTCCCTTTGTTGGAATTTGAACACAGTTTGACCTCAATATCTCGAACATCCTCCTAGCTCAAACTGTTTTCATCAGTCCCTTAGGTGTTCGAGCCATCAGAGTTCACCTATATTTAGAAAAAGTTATTGAATTAAAGGAACAAAAATAATTGCCAACAAGATTGATGAAAAGTTGTAATGATGTCTTATTCAGCAATGTCTTCTATTTGTTGGATAGAATTTAACCCTAACTATATATTAATAATTCTTTCCTTTAGAAGGGAGCTAATCCAACGGAAATGATGATGATGATGGGTGGTGATCCATCTAGGATGGATGAAAAAATGATGCGACAGATGATGAAGATGGAACAGAAAAAAATGAAAGAAATGAAATCATCAAAGTAAGTAAAATTTTGTTTGGGATCAGTTTAGAAATACCTATATTCTTAAGTGTAAGGATCCAAAAAGATCATATCTTGGCAGTTGAATTAGAGTGGAACGGGCCCTCTTAAAATTGGATTCTCATATTCTGGGTTTTGGCTGGAATATTTCCCTATGTAAATAAGTGAAGAGTTCCTCTTAAGACTGGTCCATCAATATATTGAATTCTGGTTGTATAGATCAGTTCCAGAAGTATATTTTCTTACCAAATTCAACTCTTAATAACCAGACAACTATTTTTGCTGGCAATAAATTCAAGAAACTTTATTCAGAATGTTGCTTTGCTGGCGCTATATAGATAGATAAATAGTTTTACCTTTTGTATTTCAACATATCTTTTTGAAATTTACAAGAATTCAAGAAAAACATACTGCACAAGTACAATTACAGTGCAAAGTGACTGTAATACACCTTCAGATCAATATCATGTTCTGATTGGAAAAATCCATTTCGGAACCTCCTAAAACAATGATCTATTAAAGTTTCTTTGGTCCCAATAGCAGCTGGATTTCAGTGGTTCCATTGTATGTGTAAAAATTTGACTGCTTTGTAAAATTTAAGGCAGAAACGGTAAATAAAATTTTGAATGTACCGGTAGTCAAATATTCTTTCTTCCAAATCTCAGCAGTTGGTTAAATGTGCCCACGACTTTTTAACCAACGGGCATTGATTATAAAGTTTTCACGAGAGATTTCCCGACATTTTAGATGTTTCACGTTTAATAAACATTTCATGAGAGAAAATTGTTCTCTTCAGCTAGATCATGAGTTTAAAGTATTTCTTCACTCTCGATAGTAAAATTTATAAATCAAAATTTTACTATCTCTGGTGAAGAAATATTTTTAAACAAAAGAGAAAGTATATTTTGTTAATTCTTGTGCAATGTTCACACTTTCTTTTGGAAAAAAAAACTTTTAATCAATTAATCAAAATGTTGTTGAAGTTGCTGATTGGCTACTATTATCATGAAAATCCTGGGAAAATACTTATAGTTTGAAGGCAAAAGTAGAGTTGGATATTGGATGCTACATGTATGTTTGTAGCTGAATATTTACCAAAATTGAACAAACTAAATAAACAAAGAACAAGCAGAAATTAAGATACTGATTCAACCATTATGTCAGTGTTTAGGTCATGGTAAACAATCTCCAAGGGCATTTTGTGAGACAACAGTGACACTGATACATTTTACCTGTAAAATGATGTGCATCATGAATAAAATACCTGTTAAAAACAATGTTATGCATTTTTATATCACTAATATAAAACAGATTTGATATAATATGCAGTAGGCCTGAGGTTGAAACCAAAATAGCTGCCAGTGGTAATTAGAATAGTTGGATTCATTAGAGAAACAAGTTTAAACGTTATTTCATGTGGATAAAATTTTCACATAAATCCCTTGGTAAACCTTGGGCTTTAACTGTGTGTTGAACAATGTTGAAAACTTCATACTGTGGAAGTACTTTCGTGGACACCAATTTTCATGGTTTTCATAAAAAACACTATTTAGTGGGTACTTAAGTGATTTCAAGTTCTGTGTATTACATCTCTATGGAAAGATGCATTTCGTTGGGAACGTAATTTCGTGGTTTAAGCAAACCACGAAATCCATGAAAATTGGAACCCCATGAACAATTATACTTTCACAGTAAACCATCCAAGGATTTTATTAAATTATAAGCTTTCAATTTTTCCAAAATCTCTCCAGAAAATATGTTCAATGTAAATGTCAAGCAGTCAATTTCTTTTCTGCCGACATTGACTTGTCATCCTAAAGTATACATTGACAAAAGAACCTCTACACTGTCAATTGTCAGGATTTCTTGTATCTGTAACAGTTTGTTGAGTATGTGTATTTTGAAATGTTTCTACTATACTTGTGTATCCCTGGACATTTGGTCACATATTGATAAATCTTATTGTAGGAAGAAATAAAGCAGAACAGTATACCAGAATTGTTTAATCACTGCTGGTAAAACTTGACACCTAATGACAATGATAATGGAGAAGTTAGCATCATTGACAGTTTATCTATGTAGAGGATAATGTCGTTAATTATCAAACTGAAACTAATGACCAAAAAAAAAAAATCAGTATTCCTTGATTCTAATTATTGTAATTACAGTCTTTAATGTTTATAACAAAATAAAATAACTTTCATTTGAAAATGTATTAAGTTGATATTAAGAATATATACATGAATTTTCTTTATTGATACCTTATATGGAAAGAGCATTGGGAAAGGATCAAACTAAGTTTAAAAAAATTGATATGTTTTTGGTTTTGTGTTTGAAAAAAATGGCTGGGAAAGGCTTTTTCGTTCACCTGGCTTTACCCAGGATGAGCTTTTGCCATCACTTGGTGTCAATTGTCCATTGTAAACTCTTCATTCAAAGATGTTCTCCCATGAAACCACTGAGTTCTTTGGAATCACACTTGACCACAAAAGTCCTTTGGTCATTGCCTCCTAATTAGGAAAAGAATTAGCTGCTATGGTTCTTAGGTTGTCCTCTAACAAAATATATCTGGCAGGTTTAAACCTTATCCAAGCTGATAACATTGGACAGTATGTTAAAACCATTTGACAATCTTCTTTCAAACTATAGTCTAGTGATAAAAAGTGAGTCAACATTTAAAATTTCCCTGCCAATTCGAACCAAACTTACTTCTTAGGTGGTCCCTTCAAAAAGGGTATGCAGCAGACAGCAAGTCTGCCCTCATGAGTCCAATGGGGAACATTTTTACATAAACCATGTGGTAAAACACATTCACAGATCTTCCACTCTAAAACTTTAGCCCAATTAAACCTAAGTTTAGCCGTAATACCTTGACAGATTTGTCTCGGTGTTTGAATAGATAGGTTCAACTGTGTATATGTTTTTTTTTGAATGTAACAAATCACATTGTATCATGACCTATATTTTCTACAATTTGTTATATAATACATGATTGGCTGATTCGTTATCAAATGATCATTTTTGAAAATTACTTGTATATATATCTTTTACAGCATACATACTAAACATATTTTTACATTTACAAATAAAAAGTTGAAAATGTTCTAGAGTTATCCCCCTTTGGCCATAAACTGTAAACCTCATAGCATGAAGTGGTATATTTCTTAAGACTAAATTATTTCAAATTTCAGCATTTCACAGAGCACGAATATCATGGCCCCTTCTACGCTCCATAATCCAAGCCTGCTCAAAAGGTACTGTACACACAATTGAACTTTACTTAACAGTACATCACTGCTTAATTTGCTTGGATATTTACAAGAAAAATATCAGGAGGAGTTATGGAGTAAATGTATGTAAGACAATTTCCCAGTTTATGGCAGGTAATTATATTTAAATGTTGTGGTTTCCAGTTTAATTTTTTGTTGTTAAGTGATCTAATATTGTTGTAATTCATTCTAGCATCAGAATGCTCACTTGTCGTCCTCGGCATCTCTGGAGAGCATAACTTTGGTTCTAGTGTACAGTCTGTCATCATTTTCAATTGGCACATTTGTGAGCTGAAGTTTCAAATTGGGTTCTTGGCCTCACCTATTTCAGAAAAAGGAACTAAAAAGAGGTTCAATTAGGCCCAAAGCAGTTCTAATCGAAAAACAAAAATTGAATTTTAATAATTTTTTGGGGTCAGATTTTGATGTATATTATACCACTACAAAAAATTTACCTTTTTGGCATCTATGGCCATTATGACTTTGGTTCCAGTAGACGGATGATTATGAAATTTAGGTATGATGTTCCTTATTGGAACATGCTGAATTTGCAGAGGCATTTGAGGTAACAAGAGTTCCTATTGGGACCAAATGGAAAAAATTGAATTAATTTTTCTCAGATTTAGATGCATTTTTATTTCTGTAGGTTTCTTATAGCATGTAGATTTCCACTTTGACAACTTATGTCTCATCATTGCACATGAAAATCAAATATTTGTAATACCAAAAAAATCAAAACATGTGAAAAACATTAAAGAGCTGATGGAGACGAACAATAACCTAAGGGGCCTAAAAGTACTGATCTGAAATAACAAAAACATAACCTAAGGGGCCTAAAAGTACTGATCTGAAATAACAAAAACAATAACCTAAGGGGCCTAAAAGTACTGATCTGAAATAACAAAAACAATAACCTAAGGGGCCTAAAAGTACTGATCTGAAATAACAAAAACTTAATCTAAGGGGCCTAAAAGTACTGATCTGAAATAACAAAAACAATAACCTAAGGGGCCTAAAAGTACTGATCTGAAATAACAAAAACATAACCTAAGGGGCCTAAAAGTACTGATCTGAAATAACAAAAACAACAACCTAAGGGGCCTAAAAGTACTGATCTGAAATAACAAAAACATAACCTAAGGGGCCTAAAAGTACTGATCTGAAATAACAAAAACATAACCTAAGGGGCCTAAAAGTACTGATCTGAAATAACACACTTGAGAAATAATGCATCAAATTTTTTCAGGGATAACAGAATTGAAATTCCAAAAAAGAAAGGTTTTTAGCAACTTTATGAAGTCTTTAAGGTTCATTTGTGCAATTGCTTTAGATAAAGCTATAAATTGCCAAAAAATATATCACTTCATGCTATATTGACTATGTTGACACATTACTGAACTCAAAGGTACACTATTTTTATGTTGCTCCTTTCATGCTTTGTGAGGACAATTTCAGTTAGACAGCCATCCTGTATGTATGGTAAGGCTAGTCTGAACAGAGCTTTGAGTAGCAAAGTTCATTTCGAAGATAAGTAGAATTTTCAATGCTTCTGTTTTTATACGACCACAAAAATTTTAGCGGTCATATATTGCTATGGTGCTGTCGTCGTCGTCGTTGTCATCGTCGTTGTCTGTACACACTTTAGTTTTTGGTCAATAACTTTAGTTCCAGTATATCAATCCTTATGAAATTTTAACATAATGTTCTTTGGTACAAAAGGAAAGCTTGGCTTAGTTTTGGTCATTGTGGCCCCACCCGTTTTTAAAAAAGGGGCCAAAAAGGGTTAAATTGGGTGTTTTCACATATTTGTCTGTAAAATTTTTATTATTAATTGGATTTTGATGGGGTTTCTTTCAGTGTGCTCCTGAGGAAATTTACAATCAGTTGGATGCCAACGGATTTCATGTAGCAGGTACCGTTCCCAAGATAAATGGGGCCCAAAAGGGCCAAATAAAAAAAAAAAAAATTGATGCAGTTTTTATAATCACAAAAATTTTGAGGTCGTATAATGGTATGGTGCTGTCGTCGTCATCGTCGTTGTCGTCGTCTGTAGACACTTCTGTTTTTGGTCAATAACTTAAGTTCCAGTTGACCAATCCTTACAAAATTTTAACACAATGTTCCTTGGCACAAAAGGAAGGCTTGTGTATGTTTCTGATATTCTGGCCCCTCCCGTTTTCAAATAAGGGGCCAAAAAGGGACAAATTGGCTGTTTTCATATATATTGCTGTAGAATCTTTATTATTTATCAGAATTTGATGGGGTTTCTTTCTGTGTACTCCTGAGAAAATTTCCAAGCTGGAATATGCCAACGGAATTTGCGTCGGATGTACCGTTCATGAGATAAATGGGCCCACAAGGGGCAAATCTCAAAAAATATTAATTTCTTACTTTTTGTCTGATTTAGAGGCAATTTTTGGCAATGGGTTCCCTATAAAATTAACATAGTGCTTAGCAATTAGATTTTTGATAATTTATTTCTTTTTAGAGCTATAAGGGGCCAAAAGGGGCCAAAATTGCAAATAAGCATATCACCTAAAATTTTTATTTTTTATCAGATTTTTATGGGATTTTTTCTTACCGTTTTTGAGCTGTTAGGGTCAAAGGGGCCAAAATTGCAATTTTTCAAAAAAATCTAAAATCTTTATTTTTCTTTGGATTCCTCTTATTGTAAGCTTTTTATACCCCCGCAAACAAAGTTTGGGGGTATATAGGAATCACCCTGTCTGTCTGTCCGTCTGTCCACACTTCTCGTAAGCGCAACTCCTCTTAAACCACTTGAAGGATTTTGATGAAACTTTACACAAAGGAAGGACACTATATGGAGATGTGCATGAAGGAATATAATTATTGTCCGAAACCAGGAAGGGGAAATAATATGACTTTGACTTTTTGTTGATTCCCTATTTATGGGTTACCTCGTAAGCGCAACTCCTCTTAAACCACTTGAAGGATTTTGATGAAACTTTACACAAAGGATGAACACTATATGTAGATGTGTAAAATGTCAAAAAGGCTGAAAAGGGTGAATTTTATATTTGTCTGATTTAGACAGAGTGTTTTCATTGGAACCTTGTGAAAAGTTTTTTCTTGAAGATTATATCATTGTGTCCACACTTGTACTGTGTCCGCACCTGTATTGTGTCCACACCAAATTAATTTTGCACTTACCATATCGATTCAGGGTTCAATGAGCGGGGGTATCTTTGGCTGCCATTCGGCGACAGCTCTTGTTGTAGTATGTCAACAGATTTTGTGTAACTCTTAATGTTTCAGACCCAACCCTAACCCTGAGCTTTAAGGGATTAAAAGGACTTATTTTTATGTTCCTTAGGCCTACTTTGTGTCCAGCTAATTACTGTGTCAAACTCTTTACTGTGTCCACATTAACTTTAAAATACACTTGCTCAAATTTCAGTGGTCGAAATGCTGCAGTCGTATTATGCTGCGCTCGGTGTAGCCCCTTATTTTCAATGGATTGCTTATGAAAAATTAACACAGCGCTCTGCTATTAGATTTTTGGTAATTTGTTTCCTCACGTAGCTATGAGGGGCCAAACGGGGCCAAATTGCTAATTTGCAGATAACCTAAAATTTTAATTTTTTTCATCGGATTTTAATGGGAATTTTATCTTTAGATTCCTCTTGATACCAGCTTTCTGTGGTATGGCAACAGATTTGGTGTAGCTCTTACAGTTTTTGAGCAAATTTGCAGATTACCTAAAATTTTTATTTTTCATCAGATTTAGATGGGATTTTTTTCTTTGGGTTCCTCTTGATATAAGATTTCAGTAGTATGACAACAGATTAAGCAAAGCTCTTACCGTTTCTGAGCTACAAGGGTTCAAAAGGGGGCAAAATTACAAATTTGCAGATTACCTGAAATTTTTTTTTCATCAGATTTTGATGGGATTTTTTCCATGGATTCCTCTTGATATTAGCTTTCAGTAGTTTGTCAATGGATTTGGCGTAGCTCTTACAGTTTCCGAGCTATAAGGGGTCAAAGAGGAACCATGAGTCATAAGGGCTAATTTTCATTTTCTGTAGTTTGTGTCCAGCTTATTACTGGGTCAATTTCCTTATTGTGTCCATTTAATTATTGTGTCAAGCTCTGTAGTATGTCCACACTCACTTTCAATTACACCTGTTCAAATTTCAGTGGTCGACATGCTGCAGTCGTATCATTCTGCGCTCGGCTTATCCCTTTATTTTACCATTGTATAGTGTGGTTAATGGTAATTTATCACTTTACCTTACTAAGCTATCCCCCAAAATTTAAAAAAATGTGTCAAAAAGTAGACATTTTTTGCATCTGTAGTGTTTATCTGCTGTCTGTTTATTCAATTCTGGTATGTAATTGAATTTGATAAAATATGCCAAATTTTGGCGAAAAGATTTCAATGTCTTATGATATTTGAATTGATCAAATTTGCCACTTTTTTGTAACCATGCAGAATATAGAATCTTTTTCGTAAACCCCTGTTCTATTAACTCTTTTCTTCATGAAAAGGATTCTAAAAGGGCATTTTTTGCAGAAGTAAATAGGACCCAATGTTTAGAATGCTGCAGAATTATTGTCTTGCAAGTCAAAGTCTTGGCACTTGGCACAGTTGGAACTTGTCAGTGGTCTTTGGAAAACAGCTTCCAAAACCCTGGTACTGGTTGGCATAAAGACAGCAGGGGACCTCAAAATCATAAAAAAAAACTCATATTTTTGGGATTTTTTCCCTTCAAAACATACTTTAAAAATTAAAACAAAAACAATAAAATGTTACAGCAAGGTTTTACTTCAAAATATATGTGTTGAGGAATAGCTAGCACTATTTCATGATGTACATAAACCCCAAATTTAGTCTGGCGGCGAGGGGGGCTTACGCCTCCCTTCGAACCCCTAGACAGAGAGGGGCACATCCCCCCTCTGGGACCCCCCCTGACATATCTTTTTGGTCCCCAACTGCGTGCGAAAAACACTCAATTTTTTTGCCCAAGTTATATTCTGTTCAGTAAGCCCATTTTCTCATCCTAGGGGCTGATACAACACCCTCCTATGGCCCTGAAAAGGGGGGGGGTTAGAGGCGTCAAAAGGCGTTGTTATAAAGGAAAGCGTTAAGTGGAGATAATTTGTACAGAAATAAAAGGAAAAAATAGTTTTTCATCATTTTTTCCAAATGAGTTCTGTGACCTCCCAATTTTTTTATGCAAATCAAAGGCATGTATAATGGCTAAAAATTTATCAAATTTTAGAAAATTCTTTAAAATCAATTAAAATACTTCAAAAACAGTTTTAGATAGAGGTTAAGGTTAACTTGCAAAAATGTTGAGCATATCAAGGACTACATACATGGCAATTTTGAAGAAAATCTAAATACTTGTATTGGAGTTATTGCCCTTGATTGTTCAAAATTTCATTAGTTTATTTATTTCTTTTTATATTTCAAAACAAGTTTTAGAAAGAGGTTAAGCTGAAAATGCAAAAAATTAGAGCTTATCAAGATGTAAAAACATGGTAATTTTGAAGAAATTCTAAATACTCACATAGGAGTTATTGTCCTTTTTTGGCCATTTTTGTGATTTTATGTATTTTGTCTTCTACTTCAATACAGTTTTGGGATATAGATTAAGTTTTAATTGCAAAAATGTTAGGCACAACAAGATCTACTCACATGACAATTTTTGAAGAAAAGCCAAATACCTATGTAGGAGTTATTGCCCTTTATTGGTCTAATATTTGGTGATTTTATATGTTTTGTCTTATATTCCAAATATAATTTGAGATAGCGGTCAAGTTTCAACTTAAAATAAAGTTCAGTATGTCAAGGACTACATTTTATTGAACATGGTCAAGTTGTCTTGACATTATTCAAAATGGTTGCCAATGAGGAACTTAGTTTAACATTGGACAGTATAGGAAAAAATATTAAAAGATCTTCTCTGAAACTACTCTTCTAATGTGAAACAAAACTGGTCACATTTGTCATAAGTTGACCTCCTTAGAAAATTTGTCTGGTAAGTACTTATTACATCAAAGATGGCCACCATTTATGGGAGAGGGCTTGTATTGGCTTTGCCTGTTGCCCAATCATTTTCTTTAATGAATGAAATAAATTTAAATAAAAAAAGATGGTCACCAACTGGAAACAAAGTTTATTATTGGACCCTATGGAAAAGCAATAAAATATCTTCTCCTCTGAAACAACAATTTCAACTGGACCAAAACTTTGTCACAATATTCCATGGGTGGTCCCCTCAAATATTTCTGGCAATTCTGCACTTCATCAAAGATGGGCTCCAGTGGGGAATATGGTTAAACATTGTTTGCTATGTAAATAAATATTCAAAGATCTTTCACTTGGAAACTACTTGGCCAGTTGGAACCAAACTTGGCTCCCTTTGCAAAATGTGTCTCCTTTACATCCAAAATGCCCGCCAGTGAGGAACATAGTATAACATTGGACCCTACAGGAAAGTATTTAAATGTTTTCCTCTGAAACAACAAAGCTTATTGGATCCAAAGGTCATCACAATAGTCCTTGGCCTTTCCCCTTTAAAACTTTTGTCCTGCAAGTCTGCACCTCATCCAATGGTCATCAAATGGTCGCCAGTGAAGAACTTAGTTTACATTGGATCCTATTGGAAAACACATTCAAAGGTCTTCTCATCTGAAAATAGTTGGCCAGTTGGAAAAAAACTTGGTCACAATAATCCTTAGTTGGTCCCCTTCAAAAAAGGGGACTTAATATTCACCCCATCCAAAATGGTTGCCATCAGGAAATTATATTAATAGTTCAACTTCAAAGCAAATAACATTAAGGTCTATTAACATTTGGCCTTTTATTATACCCCCTCTTGAAAAGTGGGGGTATATAGTGATGGGGTTGTCCATCCGTGTTTTCATCCATCTGTCCATCTGTTACACTTGAGGGTACCTATCTCTTATCCACTACTCCTCCTTAACCAGTGAAAAGATTTTCATGAACTTTTACCGCAGTCTTATGATAAAATGTAGATATGAAAAAGGAAAGGAAATGGGGTAAATGTCAAGGAGACAACATCCCATATCCAGGTATTTTAGAATTGGATTTGATTGATTTTTGGGGTTTCCCATAGCAAAACATGGACTTAGCCATGACATTACAAGTGGGTACCCATCTCTTTATATCTGCTACTCCTCCTGATTTCATGAAACTTGAACACAGTCTTTGTGACATAATGTTGACGTACACCTCCTTTTTCAGAATTTGATTTGATTGATTTTCTGGGTTCCCATAGCAAAACATGTACTAGGCCATTACATTACAAATGGTAACCCATCTCTTATCTGTTACTCCCCCTGAACCACTGAATAGATTTTCATGAAACTTTTACAGTCTTCATGACATAATGTAGATGATCATCTCTTATTTCAGAATCTGATTTGATTGATTTTGAATTTCTTGAATCAAATGTGGTTGTGGGGGTATTTATTACTAGTTTTGGAGATTATTAGGACTATCATGTCAGCCATAGTTCAGATGAGCCACACAAGCTCTTGACAGCCTCTTGTTCCATTTTTGTCTCGCCCGCAATGAAAGAATAATTATTGTTAAAAGTGAAATTTCCAAAATCCTGGATTACAGTTGTGGTAAATTTCGTGAAATTAAAAAAAAAAGTTATATTTTGGAATTCTCAAAGACTGAAATTCTACTTAGCAACATCGTCTACATATAGGCCAAATTAGTGAGTGAGCAAGACATAAGGTTCCGTGGAACCTTTACGAATTTTTGTTTAAATAAGCAGAAAATTATGAAAGCATTTGATATTTTGATAGGGCTTATTTCCGATTTTCATATGAGGAAAAGTTATTTGATTCTTCATCACAACAAAAAATATTCCTCCAACATATACAAAATGTATTTACTTTTCATATTTTAAGTCTTTTTAAAATTTTTTTAGGGATAGATATGTTATTGTTTTCTGAGAAGGGGGTTTACATTTTTATACGACCGCAAAAATTTTGCGGTAGTATTATGTTATGGCGCAGTCGTCGGCGTCTGTGGCCAGCATAACTTTGTTTCTAGTGGACGGATCATCTTCAAATTTCAGTATGTGGTTTCTTGGCATAATGGCTATCCCCGGTTTTAATTTNGGTTCCGTTGAACCTTTACGAATTTGAAATGAAAGCATTTGATATTTTGATAGGGCTTATTTCCGATTTTCATATGAGGAAAAGTTATTTGATTCTTCATCACAACAAAAAATATTCCTCCAACGTATACAAAATGTATTTACTTTTTTATATTTTAAGTCTTTTTAAAATTTTTTTAGGGATAGATATGTTATTGTTTTCTGAGAAGGGGGTTTACATTTTTTTCAATGTTGAGTATATTTCGAATATTTTACATCAAAATTACCTAGGAAAAGGGATTCTAATACAGTTTGAACTGGAATAACTCGAACACCATGGATGTCTCGAACCCTTTTTGTGGTCCCTTTGTTCATTTGTTATTCAGATTTAAACATGGTTCTACTTCAATATCTGGAACACCCCTTTGGCTCAAAATGTTTTCATCGGTCCCTTGCGTGTTCAAGCCATGGAAGTTTGACTGTATAATTAAAAAGTAGCACAAAATATTTGCAAAGAATTCGAGTTTTGAAGCCTAAAATTTATAAAAATTGAGCTTTTAACTCTTCAGTCATAAGTTTATAAATTTTACAAAAAAGTGTTATATTTATAAGTTTATTTTTAAAAAGATTTGAAAATTTCCCCTCTTTTTGAATATTTCCTGATAAAATTGTATCCTGTATGTAAATACCGGGTATAAACAATTGAAATGGATGTTATTGTATGAGGAAAATGTACTGTTTACAATGCTGGCAAAGGTTTAAATGTGGGACAGGAAAAAGTGTACAAAAAAATCCCAAGCTTAATTTTAGAATCTATATTGTTGAATTAGAAATAGAAATACAACAGGAAAGGTGTCAATTTTATATTGGAAGTACATCTTCCTTTCCATATAGTTGTTTGTCTACAGGATTTAAACTATTGACATAAAAAAAAATACTGTAATAAAGTACCTTATTAAAATACAGATATGTAGTTTTTGTGAATGTTCCTGAAACATCCCAGGAAGTGTGGGGAACTGTTTGAAATAAACAAGATTTCTCTAATTTGTATCATTTTCACATTTCATGACTATTCTCATACCTATAGAGAACAAATCACATGATTTTTTTTATACCCCCCCCTCCCCACACACACAAACACAATATGAGGGGCATATTGATTAAAAATGTCTGTCCGTCCGTCTGTTCATTCGTCCATTCCTTCATCCGTCTGTACGAATAAAAAACACAACTTTCAAAGTTTTTCAGACACTTTGCAAGCAAAATTCAACTACTTTAAAGGAACCTCACTAACCATAAGAAGATGTACACATACACATCTTTTGGAATATTCAGAATGGCTGCGGTTGCCATGGAAACGGAAAAAGGCAGGAAAATTCAAAGTGCCTGAACTTGGATGAAACTGTGCAGGAAAGTTGTCTAGCACCCATAGAAATCATTTTGGGTATCAAAATTTTCAAAATGGCAGTCGTTGCCATGGAAACTGAAAAAGGGGGGGATTCAAAGTGCCTAAAATTGAATGAAACTTTACAGGAAGGTTGCCTTCCATAGAAATGATTTAAGGGCTCACAACATGGTTGCTGCTTGAAAATATAAAAGGGAGATAATTCAACTTTCTTGAAAAAGGGGAGGTATATTATCCTATTCATACTTGTACTGTGTCCACACTTATACTGTGTCCACGCCTGTATCGTGTCCACACACACTGCAATTTGCACTTACCATAGCGATTCAGGGTTCAGTGAGCGGGGCATAATTGGTTGCCATTCGGCGACAGCTCTAGTTTTATCAAATACAATCAGAATACAATTCTTTATGTGAAACCTTTGTTGAATAATAGCAGAAACTAGAAGTGGTGTCATCAGAAATGATGGCCATCCCTGTACTCCCTGTTTGACACAGAAAATGTTATAGACCCCGAGTGTAATTTTCCTCAACAATTTGGAATTCAAATTATGGATTATTTTTACTAAAATGGAATACAAGGATGTATAGTTGCTTGGAAGAATTTCCAAAAGTAAGAGGTCTTTGAGACTTTCAGGAAGTTTACCAAAATTGGAATCCAATATTTTGGAAAACCAATTGGTGAAAATTTTTCTCCTAATTCAAACAAATTATTAAAGTATGATTGCTAGGTAGAATTCTCAAAAATATGTGGTATTTGAGACTTTCATGAAGTTAACCAAAATTGGAATCAAATTTTTGAAATCCAATAGATGAAAACAAACCAATTTCTAAAGTATAGGTTCTAGGTCGAATTCCCAAAAATAAGTTGTCTTTAAGACTTTCAGGAATATTTTTGAAATCCAATTGGTGAAAATGTTTGTCGTAATTGAAACAAATTCTAAAAGTATGGTTGCTAGGTAGAATTGAAAAAAATAAGTAGAGTTTGAGACCTTCGGGATGTTTACCAAAATTGGAATCACATTTCAGATTTTTATTTTTTTCTAAACACTTCCTAAAAAGTTTAAAAATATGAGTCTTTGACATTTTCAGGAAATTTGCCAAAGTTGGTATCGGAATCAAACCTCCGAAAGCTTATAGCACATCTGCAGACTATATGCTACAATTCTATAACAAAATTTAATCCATAAATCCAAAAATGTAGGAGATGTTCAACTGACAAGCTCACCTGTATCAAAATTGACATCTTGGGCCTCTTGTTTGCACCAAAACCAATATCAAAAATCCAAAAGCTTATTGCGCATCTGCAGCATATATGCAACAATTCTATAACAAAATTAAATACATAAATAAAAAAATGTAGGAGGAGTTCCAAACTGAGAAGCTCACATGTGTCAAAATTGACATCTTGGGGCCTCTTGTTTGCACCAAGACCAATATCAAAAATCAGAAAGCTTATTGCACATCTGCAGCATATATGCAACAATTAAAACACTAAATCCAAAAATGCAGGAGGAGTTCCACTGACAAGGTTCATCTAACTGACAGACAGACAGACAGACAGACAGACAGACAGACAGACGGATGGATGGGACCAAAACGCATTTTCTTCAGAAAAGTATGGGGATAAAAGGTTTACAACTCAAAAAAAGTTATGGATTTTGCCCATTTCATGAAATAAATTTTGAAGTATAAATCCTCATCAAGACAGCATTTAAAACAATTTACTTGACATGTTAAACATCAGCATGTAATTATTTACTTATCATTGTAAAATCTTTATGATGATCGATAAAATTATCTCCCCTTTGCACCAATATATAACCCTATAGATTTGCTTTCCTTTTAAACCCCTGCAAACAAAATTTACACATTTTTCAGTGTTTGATAGGCAAAAAAGTGTTCATCAATTTTATATTCCTCGAAAACCAATTTAAATGCAGATAAAGTTTTCACACTTCTGGTTATGGGTCAAGTACTTCAGTTTAGTCCTTATTTCTATAGACTTTTATCCATCCAACAACTTTTTAAGTGATAAAAATTTTAACAAAAGTGAAAATAAAAAAAAAAAGAATTTTAGATGGATTTTTAGAGGAATTTTTTAAAATGATGGACAAAAAAGAAGGGAAACGGGTAATGTGTCAAAGAGACAACAACCCAAAGGGGAGTAATAACAACCCAAAGCCACCATAAGATCTTCAATGAATGGTGAGGAAACCCCACACCCAACAGCAGGTCGGAGTCAGCCCCCTAAATAAAGAGTACCAGGTAATCAAGTTCAGCTAAATAAACACTATCCTAGACTTGAGTTTGTTTATATAGGAAACAGGAACTCATAACACAATAATAAATTTTGGGAAAATTGGATGATTTCTTTTTATATCAGTTCTTCCTGGATGAAAAAATCTTTCATAAAATAGGAAAACCTGTAAATGTAATTATTATTACTTTCATTTATCATAGCCTATAAACATAAGAAAATATGCTTTCAAATCATCTTTGTTAAGTTAGTCACTTCTAGCAAACATTTATTTGCAAATAATTGATATATGCACTCCCGCCACGATTTTAAGATAATATTAGCAAATTTAAGCAATTTAAACCCTTTTCCTTCAAAATCTAGATACTTTGATCACAATAAATTCAAGGAGGAGTTGAGATAAATTGATATTCACTGGTATTGACAGGAATTTTCAGTATGTATTTTGAAATGGCACTTTTAGGCTCTTTGGGAAAAAATCTAATCAACAAAATAAAAAAATGAAAGCCAAGATCAAATTTTTTGGAAATTTTCATGATTTTCAAATAAATCTGATTGTGAATAGGCCTATATTTGGCCCCTGAGAGAAGGCTGAAAATTCCTTGATGGTGATTGGATTTCAACTTCATTTTCATGGCTATAAAGAAATTAAGAGATATTCCAGTGCATTAAAATGAGTGTTTTTGCAAGCAAACTATTATGATTTTTCTTTCTAGAAGAAAAATTTAGCTAATTTATTTATTTATAAGAAAGAACTGACATTAAAGGTTACTGGCAAGAATCCAGTAAATATATATTACATGTACATTGTTTTAGCACTGCCCATTTTTGGGAGAGCTTTCAGTGGTAATGAAAAATTGTAATGAGATGATTGGAGGATATACTATTGAAATAAATATTTTGTAAAGTTATGTTTAAGGTAGATAGACAGTAATATTCATATCCACGAGATTTTGTTATAAGTTTGCTCAATTGATGAACCAATCCTACTTTCTCGAAATCTGTAGTAAAAAGTATGGGTCAACATGCTTGCTTTTTCTAGAATTGAGATCAAAGTTTGCTCATTTTTGGCCATTTTTTTCACCTAAATTTACATAGAATGCACGGGGAAAATATGGAAATGCACTTTTTAGCTTAATAGAAATGAACTTTTTATCCATGATAATTTGATGTATTTTCATGAACAGATAGTTAATGATGTAATTTATTTGTTACAATAAAAAAATGTATATGTCACCATGCTTTTAATGGAGATATTTAAAAAAGTTTCCGTTTTAAACATTATTTACTGGAAAAGGGAGTTAATTTGTGGAATAGTAATTGAAATATGTCGTTTCACATTTGTCATTCAATTATGACGTCACAAAGGAAAAGCTGTCAAATTACTATTCTGGACCGAAAACCAAACCTTCCCTATCTGACTCTTTATTTTTCTAATGCAGAATTGAATTGCGCAGCGCATCAACCTTAAAAAGTGAAACCTGAAAACATTCCTTTTTTTCACAGCTTCTTTTATAAGAGAGGGACGGCTGCCAGGGTCAAAGTAAGAAATTCCATTTGAAATTTGTGAAATTGCTTTGTAGGTTTTCAAGTCATGGAAATGGCTGAAAATGACTGTGACCATATGTAATGAAAGTGGAAAAAAAAGAAAAAAAAAGAAAGAAAAAACAAAAAAAAATCCCAACATGTCTGTTTTTGATAATTACTAGGAGTATAGGAAGTAATGGAGACTAATTTATTGAATTGACCCCTAATACCTTCTATAAACCGTTGTTATGACCATTGACCATCATAGTTCATCATCTTGCCTACAATAAAGCATACTTACTAACAAGCGTACTTAACATTGGTGAATCTATCCAATTTTGTGTGTGTGTGTGTGGGGGGGGGGGTAGTTCATAGTGGAACAATTATCAGTTTGAGCAAAGTATTAATTTTAAATTATCTTAAATGACATACTGCAGAAGATGAAAATTAAACCAGGCCATACACTTACTTATTAATCATAGGATGATGGAGTTTATTGATTAATGATTTTTCCCTAAAGGGCAAGGTTGCAGTGGTTAAAATATTTCAATTTCTTCCAAATGGTTTCATAATAATGTTATTAACTTAAGAATGCAAATTTTTCAACATTCAAACAATAATTTGGCTATTTGGCATAAGGTGTAAATTAGACAAGGCTATATGCTGACATAAAAAGAGGAGAAGACTTTTCACTTTTTAAAATCTTACCTAAAGAATAATGTGTCTGTATGTAATTTGAATTTACAGACATGTAGATGGTAATGTTATGGGTGTAGATGGACATGTTATACATGTCATAAGAGATTTGTTTGATATCACAGATGAATGGTAAAGGTTACTGGAAGCTATACAAATATAGATATATCTTCCCCTGATTGTCAACGTCACAATAGATACAGATGCAGATATCTTTACATCTGATGGTCAAGGTTACAATAACCTACAGAAAGAGATATGTCTACCCCTGTAGGCCAAGGTCACAGTAGCTACAAATACAGATATCTCTACCACTGATGGTCAATGTAACAATAGCTACAGATGTAGTTATCTCTGCCTCTTGTGCTAAAGTTCACTATAGCTACAACCCCTGATGGTAAAGTTCACAGCAGCTTTAAACGCAGATATTTCTACAGCTGATGGGTAAGGTCACAGTAAATTCAACTAAGATATATCTACTCCTGATTGCCAAGGTCATTATAAGATACAGATATACCTACCCCTGATTGTCAAGGTCACAGTAGCTTCAAATACAGATATTTTTACCACTGATGGTCAAGGTCACAATAGCTAGAGATGCAGTTTTTCGGCCTCTGATGGTCAAATTCACTGCAGCTCCAAATAACTAAATACCAAAGTTACTGCAAATTTAGGTTCTGCATATGTGCTTTTCAACAACTTATGTCTCTTTAGTGCTGATAAAATCTAAATATTTGGAAGTGCTTAAACTCAAAAGATGTTTAAAAACTGATAGAGAACAAATAACCAATATGATCTAAATTAAAGCCAGAATCAGCTGAGGACAGCGCTTTACATGAGGAAGATACTCCTTAGTTTTCAACAAAATTTACAAAAATTTAGATATTGCAAGTGTGGCAGGACAGCCTACCTGCGTTGTAGTAGGTAGTAGATATATAGCCAAAAATCGACTGAGCTAACGGAATATTTCTTTAGCTCATACCGTTAGGTGGCTGGCTGAAGTACTAGAGATCCCGGGTTCAATCCCCGGAGGTGACACATTGCAATTTTGTGAGGTGATTCATGCTCTCCGCTTACACAAGTTTCAGAATAGAATCGTCTTTAATTAAGATATTTCACCCTCTGATGGTCAAGGTCACAGTAGCTACAAATACAGATATCTACCCCTGATGGTCAAGGTCACAGTAGCTACAAATACAGATTTATCTACCCCTGTTGGTCAAGGTCACAGCAGCTAAAATGCAGATATTTCTAAACACTGACCATCTAGATCAAAGTAACTACAAATAAAGATGTTTGTACCCCTGATGGTGACGGCCACAGTAGATACAAATATAGATGTATCTACCCCTGTTGGCCAGGGTCAAGGTCGCTGCAAATACAGATCAATGTACCCTTGATGGTGAAAACTACAATAGATACGAACACAAATATATCTACCCATGATGTTGAAGGCCACAATAGATGCAAGTGCAGATATTTCTAACACAGATTGTCAAGATCAAAGGAGCTACAAATGCAGATATCTCTACCTCTGATGGTTAGGATCACGGTAACTACAAATACAGATATCTCTACCCATGATGGTGAAGGTCACAGTAGATTCAAGTGCAGATATTTCCAACACTGATTGTCAAGATCACAGTAGCTACAAATACAGATATATCTGCCCTTGATGGTATAGGTCACAACGGATACAAATACAGACATATCTACCCCTGCAGGTTAGGGTCATGGTAGCTGCAAATAAGAAATATCTACCCTTGGTGGTGAAGGTGACAGGAGCTACAAGTGCAGATATCTTTACCTCAAGGTCACAGTAGTTAAAAATTAAGATATATCTACCCCTGATGGTCAGGATTCAGTAGCAACAAATGCAGATATTTCTAACACTGATGGGAATGGTGAAAGTAGCTACAAATATACATATCACACCTGATGTCCAACGACACAGAAGCTACATTTGCAGATATCTCTACTCCTGATGATCAACGTCACAGTGGCTGCAAATGTAGATATATTTGCTTCTGATGGTCAGGGTCGCAGTAGTTACAGACGTGGATATTTCTACCCCTGATGGTCAAGATCACATAGCTGCAAGTGCAGATATCTTTACACCTGATGGGAATGGTGACAGTGAATACAAATACAGGTGTATCTACCCCTAATGGTTAATGTCATGGTACCTACAAATAAGATTAATCTACCACTGATGGGCAAGGTCACGGTAGCTACAAATACAGATATGTCTACCCCTGGTGGTCAAGGTAAAAAAAGCTACAGATGCAGATACTTGTATCTCTTCCCCTGATGGCGAAGTTCACAGTAGTTGTAAATGCAGATATATCTACATCTTGTGGTAAAATTCATAGTAGCTACAATATAAATATACCTTCCTTTGATGTCAAGGTTGCAGAAGACACAAACAGATATATCTACCCCTTATGATCAAGGTAACATATATCTTCGACCCTTATGGTCAAGGTCACAGTAGCTACAAATACAGAACTTCGATGGTTCGAACACCCAAGGGACAGATGAAAACAGTTCGAGCTAGAGGGGTGTTTGAGCTATCGAGGTCAAACTGTGTTCAAACTTGAACAAAGGGCCAGAAAATGAGTTCAAGATATCCATGGTTTTCGAGCTATTGCAATTCGAGCCATTTAAGTTCTACTGTATATCTATCCGTGATGGTCAAGGTCACAGTAGCTACAAATACAGAACTTCAATGGTTCGAACACCCAAGGGACAGATGAAAACAGTTCGAGCTAGAGGCGAATTCTAGCTATCGCTGTCGAACTATGTTCAAACTTGAACAAAGGGACCAGAAAATGAGTTCGAGACATCCATGGTGTTCGAGCTATTGCAGCTCGAGCCATCGAAGTTCTACTGTATATCTATCCATGATGGTCAAGGTCACACTAGCTACAAATACAGATATATTTATCCATGATGATCAAGGATATTTAGCTACAAATATAGATATATCTAATCCTTTTGTTGTAGAACATGCTGAGTTTCATATACTGGCATTGGCCAAATTTAGTGATTTGTATTCATCAGTTTTCGTAATCTTAAGTAAGCAGTAAAGAATATTGTATGCAATGCTTATTACAACAGTGTACATGTTTTTCATAGGTATATGTATGCCCCTTTAATGTTAAGGTTTTCATATTATATGAAGAGGATACCATCTGTTTTGAATTGACATGAAGAGCCGTATAATCAGTAGTTCCCTTTGTAGCTCACCTGGCCAAAGCTAGGGTGAGCCTTTTCCATCACTATGCATCCTTTGTGTATCTGTCTCTCCAAAGTTCGTTCAAAGATTTTCTCTGAAACATTGAAATCAAACTTGCCCAATTAGTCCTTTAGTGGTCCTCTCCAAATAGTTGTTTTTCATGTTGGCACCTTAACCAAGAAGGCTGCCAGCAAGGTACATAGTTTAAAAGATTAAGAGATCTTCTTTAAAATTACTAAACTTGGCCATAATAACGATACAGAAGTTTTTTTGTTCACACTTTTTTTGTTTTATTTTGATACCATTTGGATGATTGTTGTCCTTTAGAGACCTTTAGAGCCATGCTGTCCTATGCATCATTGTTTTCATTTTGTCCTTTCTTCTGCATTAATGTCTGTACATTATCTGTAAGTAATTATTGTAAATTAGTGTTCTAAATTATAAAATCACGAAAATATTATTTGTGAACTTCCCTATATGTCCATGTATTGTGGTTATTTGTACAAATGTGTAAGCCTTTTGAGCTGTAGAAAAGCTGGTAATTTATCATTACCACGAGTTTGTTGCCTCCCCCAAGAAAAAACCTCAAGTTTCAGAATTACACCCAGACTTGTAAATTTTAATTGCATCATCATATATAAGTAAAAATCTTTCTTTGAAGATGCATTACAAAGTATGCACAATTAGTAATGAGATCATCACTGTTTGTTATAAAACAATAAATAAGTAACCACAAGTAGGGGGAATCCCCACATATCTTTTTTTTAATGCAACAAAAAAAGTAAAAAAAAATGCATTACTTTGTATTTAGCTAAGTGTCCAGTCACTAGTGATAATTGTGTGTTTTGAATGACTCATATGTATAAGGATTGTTTTGCTGTGTAAAAATAGTTCTTGTATATTTTTCTCAAGTAGTAAAACAAAAAGTTATTTTAGAGTTGGGTTTTACTATGACACCAAATGCTACTATAATTTAGCATGGTTTTTTTTATAGCAGATCGTAGATAATTATGGTTCTGACCTAATTTTGAAGTTTGAATTTTGTGGGTTTTACCCATGTTTAAATAGCCAAGTTATTATATATTCAAAAATAGATTAAACCTCTGCTATGCAATACTGTAGACAAAGACTTTAAATCGACCTTTGTTTAAAAAGGCGGGAGACAATGTTTATCAGAGGTCGTTGATATTGTGTGGTTTACTTGGCAGGGGATATGTTTTTGGTGTGTGGCAGGCTTAAAGATATCAGGAAATGACTACGGAAAATGTTATAAAAGTACATAAAATTAAATTCAGTTGATTTGCACTTTATGCACTGTGACTTTATGGCAGATGTCCAAAAATCCATGTCTACTTAGTTGGCTGGTATTAAAGTATCTGTCCTGACTGGACTTTGTGAAATTAACTCCTTTTTACAGAATGCAGCTTTATATGATGTTTCAATATGTACAATTCTGTTTTGGGGTACATTGAATTTTTTTTAGTTTTATCAACTTATTACAGTAGCAGCAAAGTCTTTTGAATTTGCATGGTGTTTTTGTCAAGTTACATTGTAATTTGTATACATTTTTGCAGTTTTTTAGAATTAGTTGAACTTTTTAACAGTCTTTTAGAGCAGTCATTTTAAACAGTATTTTAGAGCTCAGCAGGGTTCAATAATATACTTACTGGACAGCTCTAGTTTGAATTAAAATTGATTTTGAATTTGAAAAAGATATTTAGGAAAGATCCCAAGTGCTACCTCTTATTTATTGGGAAGATTTTGTGGTATTGTCCACAGTACTATAAGGTGTGGAGGAAGTCAGTTGTATAACTTTGTGGTTACATATATGTACCGAGAAGTCATAATTACCCATTTCCCTGTAAGTAAAGGCTAATTTTCACTTGTTAAAAGGAAAATATTATTAAAATACCTTTTGTAAAAAAAAAAGAAGAAAATTTACATAAATTTATGTTCTATGACTATTTATTATACAAAAAATTAAAAGATATGTCGCTTTAGTAAAAATCAATTAAATAATTGTTAAAATATAGATAGGTTGAAACTTTTAACTTAAAAAAGAAATGATGTTTACTTTCTGTATTTTTAAATTTTTAAAACACTTATATATTTGAACATTAAACTGATCAGGGGATATGTTTATCCTGCCTGTCCAAGTACCTGTCCAAGTAAATCTTTACCATGGAGATTATATTTCTCTGATTGATATTTAAAAGGTTGTTTTGAAAACTTCTCAGATTTTTTTTGTGTTGGCAAAAACTTGGCATCCTTGTTCCATTTACACATTCTTTTGTTAAATATATAATCTATATTTCAAATGAACAAAGTTGCATTGGATTGGTGTTTTGACAAATTGTGTCTCTGCAATCAGCACTATACTGAATCAGACCTGTTATCAAGATTCAGACTAACTGTGTGTGGTCCTGAACAAAAAAATGGAAATGATACTTTTGAGTTAAATTTTATTTTCCTTTAATTCAGTTCTGAAGAAAAATGAAATATTATGTATAGTTCCTACTAAATACATTTCCTCTCCCACAGGGACTTGCTTCCGGCCTAGAAAAAAATTGTGTACTAACAAATATGAATCTCGGAGATTCTTATTTGTTGGTAAACAATTTTTTTCTAGGCCGGGAGCAAGCCCCTGTGCCTCTCTACACACACACACATACCCAAATGGTATAAGTTGAAGTGACAATTTCAATTATGTTATTTGTAAACTTGCAAAAAAGCTGTTCATTTTTCCCCCACAGGCACTGAATTATACTTACCTTTCCTTACCTATTTCTAAGTGTAATGAGTGATGTAATAAACAGTCTGAGTTTTTTTTCTGACAGTGTGGTTACTTTAAAAACACTCTTAGTTTATTTATTAAACTGTTTTCTGAAGGCAGTCAATTATTTCAGAACTACTTTGAGGTAATTATTGACCTCAGGCCATAATAAAATAATTCCTAGATTTTCATCCATTTTTAAGATAAGGATGTATTTACGGTAGGCATGGTCACTTCAGGACAAAGAGCAACAAGGAAAAGTATTAAAGACAAAATTTCAAGACTATTAATAGAGACAAAAATATAAAAACAGAACAGCAGTGATGCACCAGTATACTTTGTTTTTTGTAGGAAAGCTAGCAGTAGTCCCACATCATCAACCTCAGCTACAGCAACAAAAAGTAAATCTGATTTAGAGACAGATGCTGCAGGGTCTATGCCTAAAGACCAAGGGCAGTCAGATCCATCTGACCCCAAAAAATCCAAATCAGAGGTAAATAGAGTTCATAGTATTGACAATTAAAATTATTTTCTTACAATGAATATCTCATTTTTTTTTTCGCAACATATTCAGAATTTACTATAAATGTGTGTCAATCGGAGTCCTTTCCTGCAATCCTGTCATTTTTTCTCCACTTTCCCATTTTGCAGTTTGGGAAAATAGTTTACAAATAACCTTTAGGAAATCACCTTTTACCATTTCATGATCTAAATTTTCAGCGGTTCCCATGTCATGCTCAATATCTTTCTTTGTTTTCAAGTGTTCTTTTTTGCCATGAACCCCTTTCCTTCTTACTCAAAAAGGCAAATCAAACTTGGCTCCCATTTATACCCCATTTAGACCCACTCTTAATCCTGAATTGCAGTTAGAACCATGCTTACAAAAGCAGAGGTGTGATTGTCCCATGAACACCAAATTACAATTTCATCCATGTGTACAGAAGGGGATATGATTGTTCCAAGAAGCCAAAATTACAACTTTCAACATGTGTTCAAGAAGGGAAATTATTGCAATTCCAGCAATGTATACAAAAAGGGAGTAGTGAATGCTTTCATAGGAGTTTTAGAAGTTTTTTCAGATTATATTCTTTGGAAATGATTGTAGGGGAATTAAACAGGCATTTTTCTGCCTGATTGCTAACAAGAAGAATCCATAAGGTTTAAGTGGATAAATGCACTCCATTCCTGTCAAGAAAAATATTAGATTATTAGATACACAGTTGTCACGAAGAGATCTGTTCTTCAGAATTGCATGAAATTTGATTGCACAGATATACCTCTTAAAAGTACTGAGGCTTCATTTAGTGTATGGCCCTCAATGGATGTCCTTGTCACTGGAGTTGGTCCACTTTTTCGATATTTTTAGAAATGAGTATTTCTTTTTGACTACTTTTGGATGATTGTTTTCAATATTATTTAATTCTAATAATGCTTATGAGAGGTAATTCCTTGAAATTTGTGTACAGCATAACGAAATTTACTGTTTATAATGCAAATTCGGCATTTTAGTATTTATTATACAATTTAAAATATCAAAAATATTATATAATTGCAGTTAAAGGAATTGGTTTTTATATTTGACCAACTGTGAAATGTCACATATAACAGAGCAGGTACATTTCTATATTTTTTCTACATAGTTACAAAGGCACAAATATAACAATAAATATTTTTGTGATATCAGCGTTTTTATCATTTCAAAAATGTACTTCATGTCAATCACAAAAATAAGGATTCAGTCACTTTTAATTTTACAATTAATTATTGTATCAACTTATTTTGAGATACACTACAACAAAGTAAAACATTATCAATGTTTATATATTCTTGGTTTACAGACTTCAGACACCAAGAACTCTAGTGGGGATAGTAAAGTAAAACAAAATAAAGATGGTTCTGTAGAAATAGAACATAGAAGTTCCGGAGGTAAGTCTAAAGGTAAGACATTCATCAGATACCAAGAGCCCTAACAGAGATCTGTAGAAATAGAACATAGAAGTTCTTGAGGTAAGTCTAGAGGTAAGACATTCATCAGATACCAAGAGCCCTAACAGAGATCTGTAGAAATAGAACATAGAAGTTCTGGAGGTAAGTCTAAAGGTAAGACATTCATCAGATACCAAGAGCCCTAACAGAGATCTGTAGAAATAGAACATAGAAGTGCTGGAGGTTAGTCTTAAGGTAAGATTTTCATCAGATACCAAGAGTTGTAACATAGATAGAAAAGTAAAACATATCAACATGGTTCTGTAGAGATACTACTCAAAAATTACAGGGACAAGTTTAGATATAGACTTCATCAGATACCAAGAGCTCTAATTGAGATAGCAAAGTAGCTACAATAAAGATGTATTTTTAGAGGTAGAACACATAAGTTCTTGTGGTAAGTTCAGATGAATACTCTGTGAGAAACCAACAGCTTTGGTGTAGATAGCAAAGTAAAACTGAATCAAGATGGTTCTGTAAAGATGACACTTTTTAGCTTGCCTGGCCTTTTGGCCATGTGAGCTATTGCCATCATTTGGTGTGTGTCTGTGTTCATCTTTTGTCCGTTGCATAAAATTTGAAAGAAAAAATAATTTCCTCTTAAACCATTTAACTTATTTTAATCAAACTTAATCTGAATCATTACCTGGGTATTTTGTTTCAAAATTGTGTCAAAGGAGTCAGAGGGCCAAACAACATAGCTGATGTTACTAAAAATTAAAACATAAGGGTTAATTGCAGTTCTTGGTAAGTAATTTAAAAACTATTACAGATATCAAAAATCTGACACATAGTAAAACTGATCAGCATGACAATACCTACCTATCCCGTTATTAAGAAGAACATGTAAAAATTCTTTGCTTTAAGACTTTGTGATTGGTGCTGTTAACAGAGCAGGACATGTTTACCCTACCGGACCACCTGATGTCACTCTCAGTTTCACTTGAGTTCACACTGTGTGTGCCTTTGTTTTGAGTGTTGTGATTTCTGTTTCTGTTTTTTGTGTCTGTCTGACATCATCGTTTTCTTTGTCCTCATTTTGGTCATGTCTTTGGACTTTGATCTTTGTAAATTCCATTCCTTTGTTCCTTCGGTATTCTATTGCCTTTGTTTTGAATATATACTCATACAAATGCTAACTTAGTTTTATTTCATAAAGTTGGATACCAAACAGTTGATGTGATTAAAACAGGCATAAACAAATACTTCTTGCTTTTAATAGTCTGAGCTTAAATCATCAGTCAAATGCCATGCTGAGTATGAATAATTGACACTTGTCTTGTCATCACCAAGTGTTTATAATAAGTAGAGGCATATTGCAAATGTGCACATTTCTATAAATTCGTCAGGGATTTGTTCAACCTATGTTAATTTCATCCCTCAAGAAATTAAATGGCCGTCACCATAACATCATCGAAAGATATGACGTGTCAGTATCCCAAATTAAAGTGGACATTTTCAGCTAGATTCATGTCTTCCCGGATTTGACTACCAACTTTGACATTTTCCTGGATTGACCCACTCATTGTGTGACGGGTGCTGTTAACAGAGCAGGACATGGTTACCCTTCCAGAGCACCTGATGTCACTCTCAGTTTCACTGGAGTTCACATTGTGAGTGCTTTGTTTTGAATGTTGTGATTTCTGTTTCTGTGATTTGTGTCTGTCTAGCGTCGTTGTTTTGTGTCTGGCGTCACTGTTTTCTGTGTTCTCGTTTTGGCCATGCCTTTGGACTTCGATTTTGGTAGATTTCACTCCTTTGTTCCTTCGGTATTCTACTGCCGTTGTTTCGAACAAAAAATATGACATAAAGGGCAGAGTATAAAGTATTACATCTTCCAGGTCACTTATATTTGAAAGCAAACTGAACCAAACTTTACACAACAAAGCGTTCTTATTTCGTTAAGATCTGAAAAAAAGTAATGACATGGAAAGTGTATTTATATTTTTTCTGTTTGGAACATTTCACAGTTACGAAATGATCATTTGAAGAGTCCTTTGGCTACCACAGCAAAACATACATATACATAGGACCCAATGTGAAATTCATTAAAGTTCCCCTGGCTCAGTTGGAACCAGATTTAGAATGCTCTTTCAGTTGAGTATTTCAAATTTACATCTAATTAAACTTGCTGCCAACCAACATAGCCACCACAGCTGAACATATATAGTTTGACTTAGTATCATGCATGCATGTCATGTCTGGCACTACTTGTTAAGTTAAAACCTAATTGGATCTTTATGGGAAAGGTTCCTTTAAATTCGCATCCTTTGAGCCATTGTATCTAAGAGAGCTGCAACAGTAAATGTTTTTATAATGTTGTGTAATCCTGTAAACTAAAAACGAGATTTGTCTTTAGTTAGAAAGTACTTAAATCTGTGGAAATTTATGTGGTATCTTCATGCTGTGCCGTGGATAGCCATCGAACATGTTTGACATTCTTTCAGGGCTTTATTTTTTTGTTCGATGAATTAAAATGAAACCCTTGTAGCTGTGGATGATAATCTACAAGATAGTAATCTATGACTGGACTTGAATTTTACATATTTGCATTATACTTGCTTGATAGAGGTTTTATTTTATGTTTTATTGACAAAACTTGAAGTGATGTATAAATGCCTATCTTTTTTTGCAGCATTTGGTGCCCTTACAAAATTATTTTTTGGTAAAAGTGCAAAAGTGCCTAATATGCAAGTAGGCGACAAAAATGTAATGCATATTGGACGACATTTAGATGACAGTGATAGTGATGATGGCATGATTGACAGTCATTATGACAAACTTTATCAACCTCCAAGTAAGTCTGAAAATAATAGACGGTCATTTCAACAACCTTTATCAACCTCCAAGTAAGTCTGATAATGATAGACAGTCATTACAACAAATTTTATCAACCTCCAAGTAAGTCTGATAATGATAGACAGTCACCACGACAATATATCAACCTCCAAGTAAGTCTGATAAAGATACAGCCATTACAACAAATTTTATCAACCTCCAAGTAAGTCTGAAAATGATAGACAGTCATTACATGAATGACAAATTTTATCAACCGCCAAATAAGTCATTATGACAAAATTCATCAACCTCCAAGTAGGTCTGATAATGATATACAGTCATTATGACAATAATAAACTTTATAAACATCCATGTAGGTCTGATAATGATAGGCAGTTATCATGACAAACTTTATCGACCTCCAAATAAGTCTGATAATAATAGACAGTCATTATGACAAACTTTATCAACCTCCAAGTAATTCTGATAAATAATAGACAATCAACCTCCAAGTAAGTCTGATAAATAAACAGTCATTATGACACACTTTATCAACTTCCAAGTATGTCTTATAATGATAGACGGTCATTACGACAAACTCTATCAACCTCCAAGTCTGATAAATGAACAGTGATTATGACAAAATTTATCAAACTCCATGTAAGTATCATTATGACAAACTTTATTAACCCTACAGTAAGTCTGATAATGATAGACAGTCATTATGACAAACTTTATCAACCTCAAAAAAGTCTGATAATGATAGGCAGTCACCACGACAAACTCCATCAACCTACAAGTAGTCTGATAATTAAACAGTCATTATAACAAACTTTATTAACCTTCAAGTAAGTTTGATAATATTACTACAAATTTTATCAACCTCCAAGAAAAACTGATAAATTACGAGGAGGCTGATATACAGCAGTCATTATGACAAGTATTGTCAATCTCCAAGTAAGGAGACTGATATACAGCAATTGTGACAAGTTTTATCAACCTTCAAGTGAGTATTTGTTACAATTATAGCTAAAACTTTATACTAAAACTGAAACGCTACACTATTATTAATAAACATTCAGTATTTGTGAAGTTGGCTGATACTGCAGACAATATCATTACAATTTTTTACTATTAATATAATATATTTTATGGACCATTCATAAGGATAGATCTGAAATCTTTGCAGGAGCAGTTATGTATTTCAGATTTGAAATGAATTGGGATTGTATCCATAAATATTATCAAATGAGCCAGAATATGAAACGCTCTAGGAAATGGGCTCCGTGCATAATATTCTGGCAGGCAAGAAAATATTTGACAGTAAGTCCGATGTCGAAAAACCTTATTACTTGTTTTTCGTCCTTTGTTTTGTATTTCAAGTGCATAATTTTGGTAGGTTTCCAATTCTCCCGAACATGTATGGCAAATGCCTACATGTATTTTAAGCCATTTTTAATTTCATGAAACATGTTATGTTATAATGTAGTTATCTTATGATAGCACGTTTATGTCAGTTGGGGTTTTAACTGTACATTTGTATGAATATTTTGATCAAACTACGTGTACTGAAAAATGAAATATATTTTGAATTGCAACAACCATAATTGTTACCATGTTTCTTGTACTGGTTTCCAGTAATCCAGTTTATTATGTTTTTCTGATATCATGTTTTCCTTATTCTGTATTTGTGAATGGATTTTGAACACCTAATCGGAAAAGTGAAAATATAAAAGATGTTTGATTTTTTTTTTAGTTTTTATACGACCCCAAAAATTTTGAGGTCGTATTATGGTATTGTGCTGTCGTCGTCATCGTTGTCATCGTCTGTAGACACTTCTGTTTTTGGTCAATAACTTAAGTTCCAGTTAATCAATCCTTACCAAATTTTAACACAATGTTCCTTGGCACAAAAGGAAGGCCTGCATATGTTTTAGTATTGTAGCCCCTCTCGTTTTCAAAAAGGGGCCAAAAAGGGACAAATTGGGCGTTCGCGTATATTGGGCTGTAGAATCTTTATTATTTATCAGAATTTGATGGGGTTTCTTTCTGTGTACTCCTGAGAAATTTTCCAATCTGGTTTAAGTCAACGGATTTCTCGTCGGATGTACCGTGCATGAGATAAATGGGGCCCAAAAGGGGCAAATCTCAAAAAAAATAATTTCTTACTTTTTGTCCGATTTAGATGCAATTTTTTGCAATGGGTTTCTTATGATAAATTAACATAGTGTTAAACAATTAGATTTTTGATAATTTGTTTCTTTTCAGAATTATAAGGGGCCAAAATTGCAAATTGCGCAATCACCTAATTTTTTTATTTTTCATCGGATTTTGATGGGATTTTTTTCTTTGGATTCTTCTTGTTGTAAGCTTTCAGCATTAAATCAATAGATTTAGCACATCTCTTACTGTTTTTGAGCTGTTAGGGTCAAAGGGGCCAAAATAGCAATTTTTCAAAAGATGCAAAATCTTTATTTTTCATCGGATTTCAATTGGATTTTTTTCTTTTGATTCCTCTTGTTGTAAGCTTTTGGTATTATGTTAACAGATTTTGTGTAACTCTTACTGTTTCGGAGCTTTAAGGGATTAAAAGGACTAATTTTTAGCTCATCTGGCTATGCCAGGGTGAGCTTTTGCTATCACTTGGCGTCCGTCGTCTGTCTGTCCGTCCGTCCGTCCGTCGTTAGCTCACTTTCAAAAATCTTCTCCTCTGAAACCACTGTGCCAAATGGAACCAAACTTCAACTGCATCATCACCAGGGTATCTAGTGTCAAATTTGTTATCTTCTTTGTCCTAGGTCAAACAACATGGCTGCCATTACTAAAAATAGAACATAGGGGTAAATTGCAGTTTTTGGCAAATAACTCGAAAACCGTTACAGATATCAAAAAACTTACAGGGTAAAAATGATCAGCATGACAAGATCTACCCACCCTGAAATTTTGAAGAAAATCTGATGACCCATCTTAGAGTTAATGCCCTTTTTCCGTAAAATTTTCAAAATGTTGATGTTTTTTATTTTTTATTATAAAAACTGTAACAGATAGAAGTTAAGTTTAAATTGCAAAAATGTTCAGCATGTCAAGATCTACCTGCATGGAAATTTTGAAGAAAATCCAAGTACCCATATACGAGTTATGGCTCTTTATAAGTAAAATTTTTCGTGATTTTATACTTTTTGTCCTATACTTCAAAAACGCTTTGAGATAGAGGTCAAGTTTAAATTACAAAAATGTTCAGCATGTCAAGGTCTACATTTTATTGAACTTGGTCAAGTTCTCCGACCTTTTCTAAGATGGCCGCCAGCGGGGAAGATAGTTTAACATTTGAAGCTATGGGAAAACATTTTCTAAGAATGCATTCTGAAAAACCATTAGGCCAATTGGAAGCAACTTTGGTCACTATAGTCTTTAGTTGGCCCCTTTCAAAATGTTTTTGGCAAGTCTGCATCACATCCAAGATGGCCGCCAGCGGGGAACATAGTTTAACATTGGACCTTATGGGAATTAAAGCATTCAAAGATCTTCCTGGAAACAACTATGCCAATTTAATCCTAACTTGGTCACAATAGTCCTTGGTTGGTGCCCTTCAAAAAATATGTTTGGCAAGTCTGCACATCATCCAAGATGGCTGCCAGCAGGGAACTTAGTTTAATATTGCACCCTATAGGAAAACACATTCAAAGAATATTTCCTCTGAAACTACTTGGCCAATATGAACAAAACCTGGACACAATAGTCCTGAGTTGGCCCTCTTTGAAAAATGTGTCTGTCCAGTCTGCAACCCACCCAAGATGGTCCCCAGCGGGGAACATAGTTTAACATTGGCCCCTATGGGAAAGCATTCAAAGATTTTCTCCTCTGAAACAACAAAGCTAATTGGTTCCAAACTTGGTCACAATATTTCACGGGTGGTCCCCTTTAGAAAAAATTGTCTATCAAGTCTTCACCTCATTCTAGATGGGAACTTAGTTTAACATTTGATCTAGTATTGGAAAACACATGCAAAGATCTTCTCCTCTGAAACTATTAGGCCAATTGAAACCAAACTTAGTCATAATTGTTGTTGGATGATGCCCTTAAAAGTTTTTGATTTTTATGTTCATTCCTCAGTTGGCCTTCTTCAAAAGTGGTAACCATATCCAAAATGGTTGCCATCATGATTATAGTTCAACCTTGAAGCAAATACATTTTGTACCATCAAGGTCTATAAACATACTTGAAATTGATGTCCTTTATTATTTAGGTTAATTGGACTGTCTATGTCAGCCAAGGCCCAGGTGAGCGATGCAGGCTCTTGAGAGCCTCTTGTTATGTTTCTTAGGCCTACTTTGTGTCCAGCTAATACTGTATCAAGCTCTTTACTGTGTCCACATTGACTTTAAAATACACTTGCTCAAACTTCAATGGTCGAAATGCTGCAGTCGTATTATGCTGCGCTCGGCGTAGCCCTTTATTT
This sequence comes from Modiolus philippinarum, assembly GCA_002080025.1. NCBI lineage: Eukaryota > Metazoa > Mollusca > Bivalvia > Mytilida > Modiolidae > Modiolus > Modiolus philippinarum. The sequence continues at coordinate 43,159 of MJUU01006643.1, read as the reverse complement.
TTTTGGCAAAAGGTTTAAAGAAATTATTCTTTTCCAATTGTTAGGAGAATTGCTTGATATATCCTGGTCAACTTGTTGATTTATGTGGGTCAACTGGATATGGCTCTTATGGTATTACTCAGCTGGTTGATGAACCATAGGGATAGGCCATGAGATACATTAGTAGTTTGTACGTAAATGAACGATTGATATAAACATTTCTATGGTATTTGTATATCATCATAATTGATCCAATTTGTCCTGTTATTGCCTAAAATTTTATTTCCTGTAATTCAACACCTAAGCAATTGAATTTCTACTCGGTTTCCTATTTCTTACAGCATCATATTAATTACCTATGTTGGTATTTTAGGTGTTGCTAGAGCTCCAACAAAAATGGAATTAGACAAAATATCATCAAGAATACATGGAGACTATCGTAATCTAGGTCGACAGTTAAAAATGCCTTATAATACTGTAGAGCAGGTTATAGAGGATTATCGTAAGGAAGGAATGCATGAAATGACTTACCAGATAATCAAAAAATGGATGGAACTGAATGGTGATGCGGCTACTAATGTTGTATTGTCAGATGCTCTACATAAAATGAGGAGGGATGATTTATCTAAATATTTGAGATTTTAATTGTTATTTCTTTTTTGAATAACAATATGTAAATGGTAAAAATATTAGACCTACTATCTATCCGACTAAGGAAATGCAAGTTTAAGTGTCATTAAAAAGAAAAAAATCAAGAAATTATTTTTTCAAAAATGCTTTTTTCTTATTATTTGATGTCATAAATATGTAAACAAAACTTTTTACACACATTAACAATTTTCATGGAAAAGTAACAAAAAGTACAAATACACACCTGTATGTTAAACATTTATGTATATGGTCAGCTGATTCTATATTTACACCACACATGGATGACATGTTCTTTGTAAACCTCAAAACTTCAGCATATTAATTATACCTTGCTGGCATATTCTCTATTAACCACACATGGCTGGCATATTCTCTTTTACAGCTTCATTGAAAGGTTATCTCTACACTACAAATTGTTGACACTTTTTCTTTACACCTTAAATTATATGCAGATTCTGTGGACATTACACCTTTGTTGACTGACCACACACTGCAAGGAGCTTCTCTGTACAACGTTTAAGTCTAAGATCTATTTTCTGTTCATTACAAATTGTTAGCATGTTCTTTTCATACCATATTGTTTGCCATTTCTGGCAACACAAACCGTTGGCATATTCTCTGTACTTCCAACATTTCTTACTCTACAAATTTTTTGCAGGTTCTTGGTACACCACAAATTGCTGGAGGCCCTCTGTACTCTACAAATTTTTGGCGGGTTCTTGGTACACCATAAATTGGTAACAGGTTTTCTGTACACCACAATTTGTTGAAAGACCCTTTGTACACAATTATTCTTTCATGTGCTCTGTACATCAGACATTCTTCTGTAAATGTCGGTTTACAGTGTGAGACGACCCATGTGAGATCGATGGGTAAATGACCAACCAAAAGTGTTCATTTTTCTGATACAATAATCGTAACCATGACAAAACGTCATAAAACACCTGACGTCACAATATGATATACACTCACACTTACTCGCACAGTATAGGCTTCCTGATGTTTGTTGTCGTATTTTACGGAATAAATAGCTACTTACATTCGATCAAACACTCATGTAAAAAAATTCTTCGTCTTATTCTCGCGTTTCGCTGCGCTCCACTCGAGAAAAGTCGGAATTTCTTACATTCATGAAAGATACCCAGATCTTTGATTTGCTCTCATGTAAGAAGCTATTATTCTTAACAGATTATACCCCTCCTGTGTGGGAGGTTTATAGTGTTCATGATGTCTGTCCTTTCTTCATCTGTCCTTCCTTCCATTTGTCCATCCTTCTGTCCATCCGTTCGTCCATCTGTATCCAAAAGCTGGTATCCACTACTTCTCCTAAACCACTGATTGGAATTTCTTGAAACTTATACGGGAGCTTAACATTTGTGGGTCTGTCGGGTTTTGAATCCGTAACTGCTTCAAAACTGCTAGCTATTCCAACCAAATTTTCAGGATATGTTGTTCACCTGGTGCAGATGCTCACCTGATGCTCAGAATTTCGATTTTACATATTTTAGAGGTTCACAGAGCCAAAGTTGCTCATTTTTTATTCTGGTAAGTTAATCCTCAACTCCATCATAGCTGTAAATCAGATTCCAACAAAACTTGCGGGATATGTTGTTCACCTGATCTTGTTGTGCATCTGATACACAATATTTTGATTTTACAGATCTTAGAGGTTCACTTAGCCAAAATAGCTCATTTGTTAATTTAGTTCGTTAATGTGGTACTTTTCAAAACTAGAAGTCATATTCCAACCAACCTTACAGAATTTGTTGATCACTTGATTCAATTGTGCACCTGATACTTGAAATTTTGATTTTACAGTTTTTAGAGGTTCACTTGGCCAAAAATGGCTCTTCTGTAGTGCAGGCGACACAAGTGTTCCATGGAACACCCATCAATTTTTAATCTATTTTGTTTATCCACAACTCCATCTTAACTATAAGCCATATTCCAATCAAACTTTCAGGATTTCTTGTTCACATGATTTAGCGTTGATTATGCAACTTGGGTATTTATTGTATTTTGAAACCATTGGGCCGATGCCACTGCTCATGGACCAGAGGTCCTCGAGGGTATTCACTAGCCCAATAGTCAGACTTGTCTGACACGAAAAAATGTTTTTACCTTGCATTTTATAGAAATTAACTGTTTTTAGCAAAATTCTAACCCATTCAAAACACTGAGGCCTGCTTCATTCCTTGTATGGCACTCGGTGGATCTTTGGTACTGATTTTCGCCACCTATTTCGATATTTTTGGTCATGAGTACTTCTTTGTTTACTGCTTTTGGATTATGGCTTTCCATATTATTTGATTTCAATCGGCTGCTGATGAGAGGTTACTCCTTGAAACACGTGTACAGCATAACGATTATGCAACTTGGGTATTTATTATCCCCCCGCTTAGCGAAAGCGGGGGGATTATGTAATGCAGTCCGTCCGTATGTACGTACGTACGCACGTACGTACGTATGTGTGTAGTGCTCCCCGATAGCTCTGGAACTATAAGAGGTAGAAATTTGAAATTTGGCACCATACTAGAGTATGATCTGCACTAGCGCGCTAGGGGTTCGGAGTTTCTGTCAAA
>MJUU01006643.1:5901-21451 GCA_002080025.1 Modiolus philippinarum | reverse complement strand
TGTAACAGGAGGGTCTAGTGTCTGTGCATCACCATTCCCTCGTGTTAACTGAAAGGTCTTGACATCGGACGACAGACAGACAGACATATACCATAATGTCGATATCAAGACGGTTCGTTCCTCTGGGATCTGAGTTATGGTAGAAAATGATAACAAAAGGCGAGAAAGTTACATGTTTTATTAAAAAAAATATTCAAATACAATGTTTAATAGAAATGTGTATGGTTTCCAACGAAAACAATTTTGAAAATGGATCCATAAAAAGAGAACATGTCTCATACTAAATACAGGATATTTCAAGCCAAAATTCGACCATATCTGGTCTTTTTAGATATAGCCAAAGAGATAGGACCATTGAAGTCCTGTGGTCAATTTCGACCTAGAACAAAATTTGAAAACAAAATATATTTTGAAGTAACATATAATTGTTTCTTAAAATTTACATCCACTTTAGAAATGTATTAATGTTCCAACATAAAACTGTTACGGTCCAGTTCCTTCGTGTTTTACTAGGTATTTATACAGTATGAATAATTGTTATATCCTTCACTTCACTGTTTTATTAAAGGGAGTTAACAATGTCTTAAAACACCACAACCGTTACAATGCCATCACGAAAACACGAGGAATAAAAACACAAAACACGAATTTATAAAACGCCAAAAACGTTGCACGAAAATAACCCTTTACCACCCTATATAATGATTTTATGAGGTATATATTCGGCTTGCCGGAAGACTTAGATAAAAGTTACCCTTGAAGGTATGCGGGTTTTATCAACCAGGTTTCAAGGGGACCCCTTGACAGCATATAGTTATTTTTTTTAAAAATCGGAAAACCAAATCTGGTTTTATATTTTATCAATTCCTTACAAGTTTAGTTAATATTAATACGTACAAAAGGGTTAAGCAATATTTTTATTCCTTTATTACTCATGTTAGTGAAATAAATTACCTATTCAACATTCCCTTGTGTAAGAACTAATTATAGAATAAGAACAAAAAATGTTGCATTTTCTATTTTGATAATTTCATCACCACAACGCAGTTCGATGACAGGTAAATGTATCAATTTAAGTAAACATTTTATGACTAAAGCTTTGTTGTTTTTATTGATTATGTATTAATGTGTTATTAATCGTAGATAAATATACTTTGATCAAATTCAGACTTTAACCTTGATCTACCTGGGATTCCCATGTGGGTTTTTGCTTGACGATTTAATAAACAATTCAATTGCCTGAAGGTCTTCTCTTGAGCTGTCATGCATAAATGTTTTACCAAATTTGTATTTTTGTATAACGTGTAAATCGACCTTCGTCATTTTTTAAGACGGTTGTGGTGTTTTAGTACAAGTCGATGATACGGTATTGACCGCACATTAAAAAAAAGGTGTTTTTCAGGTCCGTGCGATATCCAAGATGGCCGCCAGCGGGAAACATAGTTTTAACATTGGACCCTATGGGAAAACACATTCAAAGATCTTCTTCTCTGAAACTACTGAGCCAATTGGCACAAAACTTGGCCACAATAGTCTTTTTGTGGTCCCTTACAAAAAAGGTGTTTTTCAGGTCTGTGCGATATCCAAGATGGCCGCGAGCGGGAAACATAGTTTTAACATTGGAAACTATGAGAAAACACATTCAAAGATCTTCTCCTCTAAAACTATTGGGCCAATTGGCACGAAACATGGCCACAATAGTCCTTTGATGGCCCCTTACAAAAAAGGTGTTTTTCAGGTCTGTGCGATATCCAAGATGGCATCGAGCGGGAAACATAGTTTTAACATTGGACCCTATGGGAAAACACATTCAAAGATCTTCTTCTCTGAAACTACTGAGCCAATTGGCACCAAACTTGGCCACAATAGTCCTTTGGTGGTCCCTTACAAAAAAATTTGTTTTTCAGGTCTGTGCGATATCCAAGATGGCCGCCAGCGGGAAACATAGTTTTAACATTGGACCCTATGGGAAAACACATTCAAAGATCTTCTTCTCTGAAACTACTGAGCCAATTGGCACCAAACTTGGCCACAATAGTCCTTTGGTGGTCCCTTACAAAAAATTTGTTTTTCAGGTCTGTGCGATATCCAAGATGGCCGCCAGTGGGAAACATACTTTTAACGTTGTACCCTATGGGAAACACATTCAAAGATCTTCTTCTCTGAAACTGAGCCAATTGGCACCAAACTTGGCCACAATAGTCCTTCGGTGGTCCCTTTCAAAAATTGTGTTTTTCAGGTCTGTGCGATATCCAAGATGGCTGCCAGTGGGAAACAAAGTTTTAACATTGGACCTATGGGAAAACACAATCAAAGATCTTCTTCACTTAAACTACTGAGCCAATTGGCACCAAACTTGGCCACAATAGTCTTTATGTGGACCCCTAAAATGAATTTTTTTCAGGTTCCCACTTTATCCAAGATGGCTGCCAGCAGGGAACATAGTTAAACATTGGACCCCATGAGGAACAATCTCTGCGGTCTTCTCCCCTTAAACTAATTGGGCATATTGGAACTGTAGTTTAATTATATACATGTATATTGGCTCTTTAACATAAAATGTCTATGTTAATCAATGACCAGGTGAGCGATACAGGCTCTTGGGAGCCTCTTGTTCTGATTAGTTCTTCTCTCGTTAATGATGACCAAACAGTTTTGCCAAATAATCAAAAATTTCCTCTGCACGGAGAAGGCCTGAGGGATTAACTCATTTAAGCTTAATACAAAATAAAATGATACATTGACAACCGTCTAATAAACGAAGTGTCCACATTTTTGGCCACCCTCTTAAAAGGCTTGATGTTGGGTTTTCTCACCGTTCATTGAAGATCTTATGGTGGCTTTGAGTTGTTATTACTCCCCTTTGGGTCGTTGTCTGTTTGACATATTCCCCGTTTCGCTTCTTTTTTCTATTGAGTGTTTTTTTCTTCCACTTATGACGATCACACCCTGTTCAGTACTTCCTGTATTTTCTATTTATTCACAGTTACGACAGGAACAAGTAATAACTAATTTGCTATTTAAAACATTGATAGAAAATCCAATATAAGACCGAATAACAGCCATATTAACACGTGCTCGGATTCTTGACAAAAATATTTTGAGACTGAGTTCCCACATTAATTGGAGCTATATTCATCGTGAATAATAGGAGTGCAAAATGCTGGAATACAGAATAATCGATTTAACGGGTTAATCCAAACAATGCACATTTTCCCCGATTAAAAACCTGATGTAGGGAATTCCATAAATGGGTAAAGTACAAACTTCAACAAAAAGGACTATATGCAGATAATACAACACGTCCACTTAGCAGCCAAAATTTGATTGCTGCAGGAATTTATTTCTTTTTTAGCATTCAAGTTGTAATATGTGTTTATTCAGAGGCTTTTGTTCGTCAGAAGTCATATATCTTAGGAAATCAAACGATTGCTGCCATCTATCGGCAAATATATAAAATGACACAACCAACAATTTTATTTACTTCCAGCCTTTAATGGTTATATTAAATGCTTTCCTTTGTATATTTTGATCAACCCATGTGTAAAATACTTGCTGGGTTTTCCAGTGTACTTCCGGGCCTGTGGTCAACAATCCTAAAATATGTTTAAAACAGAAACTTATACATGTACATATACTGTTATCTTTCAGTGCAGGAGCGATTTCATTTCTCTGTTTTTAGCTTTTCAGGGTATCATACCTACAGTATCATTCTTTCCATTATTTACGTACCTTGTATTTGGAAAATTTCATTGCAGAACATATATTGAAATATCAAAAAATAATTAATGGCTCCGGAAGGGAAATTAACATGTCAGAACTGGTGAAATAACAATGTTAAAGAAAGTTCTTATGTTTATCATATTTCGTAAAAATCATTTAGAATTACTTCAACTTGTTCGTTGCTATATACATTGATATTTCCTATGTACAGCATCATTCGGTCAACCAGAGAATTTATTTTTGTAACAAGATATATAAACTAGTATGTAAATTGATCGAAGAACAATTGATAGGTCTTTCCGGGAAGTTGCGTCATAATGTTCTGATTACTGATTCATCGTTATAACGAACATTCCAAGCCGCTTGATACGTACATTGATTGATCTGGAAACATTTTTCGTATTGAATGTCTTTTTTTTCAATGGTATTTGACCTTTAAGCAAAAACCAAAAATCGGACATCAAGATCGATTATTGGTCCATAAGCCGAAAACGGTTAGTCTAATAATTTTGGACCCAATGTTACAAATGCAGGTCTTAACAAGACACACATTTTCTCCATATATTTTTTTCAGCTATCTGTTACGGTTTCAGAGTTAATCCAATAACAAGGATTGGTCAGATAGTTCAAAGTTCTTTTTTTAGATGTACCAGATATCACCTAAGATGAATCGAAAAGGTTCTGGTTTCTTTCTACTACCGGTATCGAGAAAAATGTACTTAAAGACATGACAAAATTTCTAATGGCCATTACTCGTAAATGGTCCATCGTAGTTTGGTGTAATGTTTGTTAGGACCTCCCAAACATTTTTGTCCAAATTGGAAAACTTTTAATGACGCATTTTCCGAGAAAGACCTATCAATTGTTCTTCGAACTATTGACATACTAGTTAATTCTAGTCTCAAGTGCATAGGTTTTTACAATATTAGTTGAAATTTATAACTTTGATAAATGACAAACTGAGCACTTAATAATTTGATGAAACTTGTATTTTTTCTAAAAAATGTACAGAAAACTGTCACATGCATGGCTTCATATTTCTTCTCACAACAATTAAACTCAAGTCTGCATTCTAAATTAATGTCATCACAAAGATAATGGCATGATTAAAGTGATTCAGCATAACTTAGTCTGTATTCCCTAAAATATCTGTTTTTCCTCAAGTAACTTTGACAAAGACAAATTTTACTTGGTAAAAGCTGCTATAAGATAAATACACATGGGGGAGGGTCACTTCATACAGATATGCCTGTTTTTTGCAGTTGTCATCTATATGAATGGGTAGTAATGTAAATTAACCACAAATGACCAGAATCTCTGCTGGTTGTTGTAATTTATCAATTATTTATCATTATTTGGTGTTTAAGAATATTCCTGCTGTGAAATTAATGGTTTTCTTACTCCAATTACACATTTTTACTATACAGTTGAGTTGGTTATTTTTGAAATAGGGTCAATATTTTATTGGGGGAACTATATGAAAGGGAGGTATTTTCAAAATGCCAGCGACAGGCCTGTACCAAATTCCAAATGAAGTGACCCCCCTCCCCCGTGTAAATAAATTAGTCAACTGTCTGCCTCTGATAATGCAAATATTTGTTTACATACAGACGCATATGTCTTTCTATACAACAATGTTGTTATTCAAATTACACAGAACACTTGCTGAAACAGTTACTGTAATTAAAATGTCATATAATTTGTATCGTGTATGTTTGATAAAGTTAGTTAACACTGACAACCTCGACTATTAATCAAATCTGTTACGGTAGAGAAAGTTTATTTTTATGACTGACGCAATGCTTTGTAAATCCCTTTTATAGTGACCGATGGCCTTTGAACTTAGTATTTTTAACACACATCACTTAAGTTCATTGGAGAAGATCTCGGGTTCCTGTGTCTTACCATATGCCAAAAAGTGACAAAACTTTAAGGGGGCATAACTCCTGAAAGGATCATCGCAGAGTTTGTGCACAACAATGTAAACGAATTTCCGCCATAACCTATCAAACATTTTTGTCGTTACTCTTTAACAACTATCTCTTATGGTTTCCGAGTTTATCCCATAACAGCGTTTTTCGGACTTTGGGCGAAAATTCGTGAACGGAAAATGATTTTCGACCGTTCCCTATTTCTTATCAACTAGACATGGTCCTATTGTCCCAAATATCAGAAGGATATGTCCAGCCAATTTTCTGAAAATGAGGCAGAAAAGAGGAAAATAATAATAATCAGAAGAAAAACAGAAAAGGGGAAAGCCCTTAAATATCTTGTTTTCAGTAATTTTCCTATTTTTCTTCTGTAAACTATGTGTAATTGTATGTCAAACAAGATCTGAAACAATAAAGTGTGCACATGCTTTACTTTTGTCGTCTGCTAAATATCATTTTTGACAACCAGCTGATCAAGTTTCAGTTTACCTTGTCAGCATGAAACCACAATTTAGATAATCTGACAAGCAGATCATTTAACATTTAAAACAGTAGCTCAGGATATTTTATTTTAAGGAACTGATGTCGTCCCTTTTACAGTGACCAATAACCTTTGAACCCAACATTATTAAATGTAAAACATATCAACTAAATGCAATGATATAGGTCCCAAATACCTATTCCTTACTCATTCCGAAATTTCTCCAAATAATTGCTCCAAGAAAAGTAACAAAACTTTGCAATCCCTTACCATGAAAACAGTCCATCCACCACTCGGATCCACCAACATTCATCACAATGAACACAATATCTGTCATAACCTAACAAACATTTTCCCCATTACAATTCACTACCTATTTATTACAATTTCCGAATAATATCACAAAACATGTGTTTAGGGCGTTTTCTAAAATAACCCCCTCCCCTAATAACGAAACGATCCAAGACGGTTAAAATCACTTCAACAACAACTACAAAACACCACCAAATTTCATCGACCTACACCTACCAACTTAGACACTTCTGTGAACAGAAGAAAAAGAAAGAAAACGATTTGGCTATCCCAATAATGTCTTTCCGGTGTACCGGAAAGACATTAATTAGCAAATTAATTCATCACATGGACTTAGATAAATAGTTTTTCATTCCGTTTTACTCGTGTCGGTAAAAATGACGCAATTCAAATACGATGCGGATAAAGTGAATGACAACAATACTGGCACTACCAGTATTGTACAGTACTAGTATAAAATGTGTGCCAGTATACAATACTGGAAGATACTGGCAAAAACTCTGTTTGCTATTATTATTAACATATCCGACGATTAACTTGTATGAAAATCATTGTAATTATTGCTACGGTCAACCAAGTGGCAAAAGTTTTACTGAACAGAAGTCAAAGTTTACACCCCAAGCTTACATTCAAAAACTGATCTGCAGTCGTTAAAAAGACACATTGTATATAACTGTAACATTTTCTGCTTGATATGTATACACTGTGTAGTCTTTTTATGGTAACAGATGTAAAGCTTTACTTCGATTCATTGAAAGTTTTGCCACTTGATTGCTTTGCAATATTAGTATGTAAACTTACTGAGAGAAGCATGAAAAAAATATTTCGTTTTATAATTTGTGCACTGCGAGTGAAATTTTCAAATACTAGATGAAATCCCACCTGCACCAAAAGATATTCTTAACTCAGGACTTTAAAGAATTGCTCATTGTTACAGTTGTTCTCACTAAATTAGCATTTTAGACTGCCAATTCAGAAAGAAGATAAACTCGATAGTATAGTACTACTACTTTCTTTCATGAGACTTAAAGTAACCAACTTTGAATTTAGAGACAGTAACATTGTATAAAAATTTTATTAGCTTAATTATATGTCACGTCTCGTCGTTTTACCGACGATTCCAAAGTAGACATGACGTCTCCTTTACTCGGTGCAAATTAATGTCATAGTGAGCAATAAAACCTATAGAATGTTCGCTGGTCAATTTGAAAATAACAAGGATTTCAATTAAATGTAATTTTTGTTCGAAAATTGAAGAAGTATTCTAAGCCCCAAAAATTGATAGGTTACCGATGTAATTTTTGAGATACGAGTGTTTCAAGAAACGATCGACGGGAAATCGATCTCCTACGTTTTACATGGGCAATGTATATTTAATAATGAATGTGACAAAATAATACCAATTGAATAAAATTTATTCAGAATGCCAAAAAAGATGTATAAAATAAAATTATGGAAAACATTAAGGGATCACCGGGCTGAAAAAAAATATTGAGCTTTCATATGGATAAACCAGACTAAAAAGTCCGAAAATCTGACAAAACTACATAAACATGACAAGCGAAGACTGGTTCAGTAAACTTCAGACTGAATCAGAAAAGTGCCCGTTTCAGACTTCAAGTGTTTTGTAGTGATAGTTGTTGTGTAGTCCTATCCAAGACTGCCTCCAGCGAGGAAAATGGTTTTCAAAAGACCCCTTGTGATTAAGGTTTTCAGGAGTCCTCTCGGAAACCACAACACCAATGGCCACAGTAGTAAATGGTTGGCCCACTTAAAAAAAGGATGGATAATGTTCATACATTTACAAGAAGGCCATGATCCAGATGAGCGATACAGGCATTTGAGAGCCTTTTGTTTTTCTCTTGTATAGTTCGGTATACAATGTTCCTACTAGATGAACACCAAGTTCAACTTAAAAGACATTTTCTCCCGATTTTTTTTCATATATACACATTCTTACCCAGACAACCAAACCTCAGGGGCTATAAATACCTTTAATCTTTGGTAATCACTATTTTATACTGCCGGGCATTTTGTCCACCACTAGTGGTAGCTCTTCACTTCATTCAAATTTTATGTCTGTTTTGACCAGTTGTATTTTTTCTGTATTTTTGTAAACTCCTAAAATCTGTGAATTTTTACCTTCCTTGCCAACCTTTCAATATTGCCTTTCCGTTCAGAGATTTGATCGCATCAAAGTTAATTATTTACAAAATTATAAAAGTTATTGTCAAGCTTTATTGAATTATAATGATGACAAATTATGAAAATACATGTTGTACACAGACTGTGACGGAGATATAAGTGCTTTATTCTGGTGCAGTCTCCTTGTGGTTTTGGCTTGTGATTGTAATTTTCGCGGCCATTGTAGGCTTACTGTTATCTAGACTTTAAGATATACATGTAGTTTTCACTTTGTCTGGTTGCCCGTCCACCCATCCGTCTGTCTATCCGTCTATATTTTAAGTCAGAGATTTCTTTAAGAGGTATTGATTTGAAATTTGGTCTGAAGCTTGGAAAGGATGAGCGATTTAAAATTTGTCGCTTGAGTTGACGGTTCGGTTCTCACTTACTTTCTTACAGTTTGCAATTGACCTTCAACGAAAAACCAAGATTCTTGGCTTTCATCAATTGGAATAATTCGAAATTTTTTTCTGAAGTTTGAAAATGAATCATCGGACTTGTATAGTGTAAGTAATTTCCTGTTTTGTCACATGACTACTTCCTGTTTGCTGATACTCTCGATTTTTACTGTGGTCCAGGTTTTAGCCAAAGATGTCTTCACTTGAACAGCGGGAATAATCTTATAATATAGTGTAAAGCTAAAAAAAGAGATATTATTTGGTAAAATCTCGAGAAATCACCGTGTCCAGCAACTTACTGTATCAAGTTAACACATTAATTGTCAACAGAATTTATATTTTAAATGCACACATATTTCAATTTTACCCCCCCCCCAAGTTTCAGGATCAAAATTGCAAGACAATGCTTACCACTTGAGTTTCGACATGCTGCAGTTACATCCTGATTAAAACCGAATGTACTTTAATTTCTTTTATGAAAAAAAGGAAACCTGAACTACATTAAGTTATGGATTTAAATACATATAATGGAATCCAAAATAAAAAGGGAAAATCTACAGTGTCCTTTTTATAGGTTTTAAATTATAAACAGACCATAATGACTCAATTTATGTATGTTAATTAACGTTAAAGCAAGGGTTACAACATAAAGTTAAGATTATGGGGTAATATTACCCCAAGATTTTGTTATATTTTGACTGATATATTGAACACAGGAAGGGATGTTTTCCCAAAATTTTGATTTGCATGGCATGGGGTAATATTACCCCAAGATATTGACTGATATGATGTTGAACAAAGGATGGGATATAATACTATCCCATGATCTCGATTGACTTAACATGGAAAATTGGATGGGGTAATATTACCCCAAGATTTTGAATCGTATAACACGGAACATGGCATGGGGTAATATTACCCCAAGATTCTGATTTGTATAACACGAAAATGGCATGGGGTAATATTACCCCAAAATTTTGATTCATATAGAACTAAACATTGCATAAGGTAATATTACACCAAGATTGATATAACACCGAATATTGGATGGGGTAATATTATCCCTAGAAACATTTAACAATTTATGGGGTAATATTTCCCAAAGATTAATAGGATCTTGCATAAGGTCATATTAAAGATCTGGATATCATTCACAAGTGTAAGAAATTTCGTCTTTTCTCGAGTGGAGCGTAGCGGAACGAGAGGAAAAGAAGTAGAATTTCTTACACGAGTGAAAGATATCCCGGTCTGTAATTTTGATCTGATGCAAGTATACCTATTTCTTCCGTAAAAAGCGAAATGAAACGTCTGGAAACCTTTACTGTTTGAACAACGTTGTCGCCATTTGAGTATTCTTTATATTGTGACGTCAGGTGTTTTTTTGACGTTAAGTCATGGTTACGATTGATTTATCACAAAAATCAACACGTCTGGTTGGTCTTTTACCGATGTGAGATGAGGTTACGTGCATCGATCTCACATGGGTCATGTCGTCTCCCACTGTAAACCACCATTTACCGAAGAATTTGATATGTTGCCCTATAAGTTCTTTATGTGAAACACAGTAAAAGTCATTGGAGAAAGAATATCCTTCCGTTTGCTCGTGGATTACGATATTTCTCCATTCTCTATAGTTAAATTTCTTATATTAACATGCTCGCTAAAGCTCGCAAATTTAACTATCTTGAACTGGAGAATTATCTTAATCCACTTGATATGGAAGGATATACTATATGTAACTCTTTGGTCGTAGCAACTCTGTAAAATATTATTAAGTTATCTTATATAAAGGTGGATGGTTTTCTAAATGTTGTTACAACATTTACTTAAAAAGTTTTTGCAACTTTTAATCATCATTTTACAAACGCTACATTAAACCATTAAAAGTCGTCCTGATGTTGCTCAGACGTTCAGCTAACTTTCTCAAAATGGTACAACAACGTCTCACATATGGAAAATGTTCCACACACAAAACTAAAGCAATACTGCATGTGCAACACAAGCTATTATATCAAAATAAAGCAAATTCTGACTTAGATATACTTACAAAGGTGAAATTTTATTTTCGTTAATTTTTCGCGATAAGTTCATTTTGCAAAAAACTACCTTGCGTAATTTTTTTTTTCATTACAAACGTAAAAAACGTAATTGAAATTTTTAAAAATAAAACATCTGGAATATTTGTAGGTCTTGAAATTTAAACCACGCGAAAATTAAACCTTTTGCAGTATCTATATACACACAACATTTGAAAGTTGGTAATGTTTTATATGTTAATTGCGTATACTTAAATATTAATTTAAAAGAGAGAGGAATTTTTTAAATGCTGACTAAACAACTAATGTTGCATTTTGTGTATAGTACATTTTACACATGGTGACATCAATATTATATTCCTTTTCACTATTTTTCTTTTATCTTCGGGTTTCGTGTTTAAATCCAATGTGTAAAAGCATCCATTATAATAAATTGCTTCACCACTTATTTATTCCGAGATTCGTTCTGTATTGGTCAATCTACAAGTAAAGAAAAACATATATTGATACGTCTTTTTCCTTATTTTTTGCACATATTCCGGTAAATTAAGCAATCTTTAAATTTTTTGAAAGTATAATCCAGATTTTACACAAAGTGCACAACAAATTTCACAAAAGTTTTCATTCACCTTAAGTGTGTACACATTAGTAGAGCATCATTTATTTCCAGGAGAGAGTGGGAAATGATAAATTAACACATCAATTAAGTATTTTTGACTGTCATTAATTCTTCTTGCACATGGGTAACCTGAGAAGGAAAGAATCAAATACGGAAAGGACTTGAACTGATACGGAATTAACTGTCCTCGTGGGACGGATCACCTATAATATATAGTCATGGGCTACTTACATTAATCTATTTATCAAGTTGTCATTAAATACTAGTATATATTTATATAAAATGCTAATTTTCAGAGATTAGCCATAATGTTGTAATTTTTGTTATCCTCTATAAATATAAAATTACTGTTGAAAATAAAATGGTTTAAATATGATAAAAAATAATTATATGTAAAGCAATATAATTTGATGATAATGATAAATAGTCGTTTTAAAGCAAAATAAGTAATTGTAACTTTTATGTTATTGTATTTAAAAATTTAAAAATAAAACATGAATAAATGGTAAAAATTATAAGATATAAGCCTTGATTTCTTTTTCGAATTTGATTTACAGTTTTTACTCGGATATAATATTCTGTTTGTATTGATTAAACTCGAATTTATACCAAACTGTAATTGTTTAAATACTCATGATGCATAATTTAGGTCTTTCTTGCATGGATTTTTTTCTCGATTTATGCTATAAGCAAAGGGTTGCGAATGATGTGCAAGCCTTATCAAAAATGTCTTCCGAACGCATTATGTGCTGTAGCGATATGGAGCAGTTGTTGTCGGGTAGCATAGCACTGATCATAAAATAGTATGTTCCTTCACAAGACTGTTGAATTAGGATTAATTTTGTTTAGGGTTTTAGGTGCCAGGGGTATTCTTTGTGTATTCGCATATAAAAAAAATATATGGTGCATTTTTAAAGAAACTCCCTAACAAAATATAAATAGCATTCAGCAATAATTTTTTTATATCCGTTACCATTTCCAGGCTCTTGGGGGCAAAAGGATAGGCAGATTTTTTTTTAAATACCTGATCTTTTTTTAAATGAAATTTAAATATTCGTGACTCAAGCATTTGGTAGTATATAGATGTGCCTAGTTCTTTTTGTTACTCTTCTAAAATGACAAACTGCTGTCGAAAATTTACTTAATCGAGTCCTTCAAATACTTATGCATGGACCATTTGTTTTTCGGGTGGTGGCCTGGGATTTTCACGCGATTCCAGATTTTTTTTGCCGCTTCGCAGGCCAGATTATTTGTTACCCATATACGCTATGAGAGCTACGCTGTTGAGCAAGGCTTTTTTTCAATGGACAAGGCTTTTTTTCAATGGACAGGATGAGACACAGATTAGATTATTCTTTAACCCATATATGCTGTTGAAGGAAAATTTGTTGAGGAAGGCTTTTTTAATAGACAGGCTTAGACACAGTACAGATTGTTTTTTTAACCAAGATGCTGGTCGGAGAATTTAGTTTAGCAAAAATAAGGGTCAGAAATTAAAAGAAAAAAAAACAAAANCGTGCCGTATTGGGCGTATAGGCATTTGTTATTATGCATTTTAGAAATTAGAACCAATTCAATAAACCTATTCCAATTCACGGTTTGTGACGTAAATATCATTTGTCAGCATCTGTGTAAAACAAAGAAAAAACAATAAGCAATGAAGGGATATGGAGTAAATAAACATGAGACAAAGTATCTACAAAAACATGGTAAAACAAAGTAATGGAACAACGCTCTTATTGTTGTTCTTCGTCTGGAAATGTCATTTTTTAAAGAAAACATACAAATATTCATATACAGTGGAACATTTTGTCATCTTTTTACAAAGGAACTGTCAGTATAGATATAGAAACAAACAATGAATTAGTCACAGCATCACACCATTTGAAAGGTAGGGAGACATATTTATTAAATCGACCCTATAAATATACAATTCTTAATTTAACGAAGTTCTTTTTCTCTAATCAGACTTTTTTCATCCGATTTTAATAACGTTTATTTGCAGTCCCATTGTTGTAGATTTCAGCAATATAACTCTGGATCTAGCACAAACATCATTTATAATTTGAGAATTTGTGCTGCGATTTTTTAAACAGTTTCTTATAATGAACGTTTTAGTTATTTAACTTGGACAGAGACGTATATATATTCTCCGACTTGGATGTCATGTGGACTGATGGGAGATCGTTTATTCCTACATATAGTCGAACAGTTTGGGTTTCAATTCCTTTTTTATACAAATGGCTAGATCTCGTGCATTAATTACCAATGTCTATAGGAAAGTAAACCTGAAAGCCACACCAGAACCTATGAGTGAGCTGATAAATTTAAGTAAGTTGTTCACCGGTTCAGCCATTGCTTCTTTTTTCTAAAAAGCAACTTGTCTCTTTGTTTAACATATTTAAGTTGTAACACAATCAACGAGTTATGGAAGCTTCATGTTATAAGAAAGTTATAAAAAATGTAAAAATAGCGATACATAAGAAACCATAAGATATGACAGTAGCTTATTGAAGATTTAAAAAATAATGGCATAAAAAGTTTCTCTCGAATCATAATTTCACATACAATGAAGCAATATCTTTGTCTTTCTGCTATCAATCTTCAATCACAGTAAGCAAATAAAAACCCATATCTAAAACTTCCTCAAACTACAGATATGCCAAGTTATGATCATATTACACACTTGCACTACAGGTTTATATGTAACATCTGGTAAATTTTGTGTCAGTATTCACACAGGAATCGATAGATCAATTTTGTTTATAAGAATATTTCAATAACAATCGCTCCCCTGGGTCATGGCTGACTAAGCTAAATGATAAAGGACCTCCTTTTCAAGTATTTACCTTGATGTATTAGCTTCAAAATTTAACTATTATACCTAATGGCAACAATATTGGATATGATGAACTCTTACTGGTCACCCTTTTTGAAGGGCCAAACTGAGGTACGATCATAAATATCACAACTTTGAAGGGCACCACTTAAGGACAATTGTGACTAAGTTTGGTTCCAATTGGCCGAATAGTTTCAAAGGAGAAGACCTAGAAAATGTTTCCCATATGGTCAAACATTGAACTAAGTTCCCCAATGTTGACCTCTTAGATGAGGTGCAGACTTAACGGACACATTTTTAAAGGGGACCATCAAAGGAATATATTGTGACGAAGTTTGGATCCAATTGGCTTTGTTGTTTCATAGAGGATCTTCGAATTCCCGAAAGGGTCCATTGTTAAAATATGCTACAGGTGGCAGCCATCTTGGATGTGATGCGGACTTGCCGCACGAATATTTCAAAGGGGCAAACTAAAGACAATTGTGACCAACTTTTGTTCCAATTGGCTCAGTTGTTTCCTATTAAACGATATTTGAATGTTATCCAAAAGAGTACAATGTTAAACAAAGTTCCCTGTTGGCAGCCATCTTGGATGAAGTGCAGACTTACAAGACATATTTTAAAGGGGACCACCAAAGAACTATTGTGAGCAAGTTTAGATCCAGTTGCATGGCTCTGTTGTTTCAGAGGAGAAGATCTTTGAATGCTTTCCAATAAGGGCCACAGTTGAAATATGATCCACGCTAGCATCCATCTTCTATGTGATACATCAAAGCCATCTGATTGCTCTTGTTTCTCTTCCCATTTTATGTACGTTCCTGCTGGTGACGTTATAACTTGGGACCTCAACATGATAAACAATGAGGAACTACGTGATCCCTTCAGAAAGGTCCAAAATATCGTGAGCCCCAACCCATCAATTGGAAACTTAACTTTAAAATATTGATTGACGCAGTTGCGGAATATACCAAACAATGGGCTAAGAGAGAGAAGGAAAGGGTTGAAACACTGTCGACTGGATCAAGTC